>JABFPM010003348.1:0-14546 GCA_022817325.1 Idris sp. 1 HC-2018 | reverse complement strand
TTTTCGTATTTTGTCCACTTTTAAAAGGCAATTTTCCCAATGTTTTTTCATTTTTTGTCATGATTTCAAGTCCTTTTTATTAATAGAAAATGGCATTTTGAGGCTAAAAGTGGTAGTATGTTTTGAAAGCTCTTAGTTTAAGGAACAATTTGCCGTGTCATTTTTATAGATATTGATTAAAAAAATGCTGAATAAGAGCGTTGAAAAAAATGTGTGAATCGGGTCATAACTTTGTTACTAATTATGACAAATGCAAATTGAAAAATGTGTTTTGTAAGGAATGAAATATGCTACAAGATGGTTTATTATTATTTTTAAAATAAGTTTATTTTACTATTGAAAAATTGAATTTTTCTTCATTTTTTACATAAATATATAAAATAAACGTGTTTATTGGGAGAAATGTAGTATTTTGATAAAAAAAATCGATCGGGCGCATCGAATTACCCCTAGAAAACTTTTTTTTTTTGGACTTAGTCATTTTTTCGAAAGTTTTTTTTTTTCGTCAGAAAAAAATGCTATTTCTCGAGTAGTGTAATCGACTCAGAATCGCTCGGGGATCATTTTTCCTCAAGACACTTTGGTCCTTTGTTTTTTTTTTTGGACTTAGTCATTTTTTTTGAAAAAAAATTTTTCGCTTTTTTCTTTTTTTTTTTTTACAAATCGAAAGTGTCTTTTTCGTATTTTGTCCACTTTTAAAAGGCAATTTTCCCAATGTTTTTTCATTTTTTGTCATGTTTTATCATTTTTTTTTTTTTTTCAACAGTGTTATGATGAAATTTAATATATAAATCAAATCTTTTTTCAGAGTTGTCTTGCAACACCTCTGTGCTTTCTGAATTAACGCAGCTTTTTTCGGATTAAATTCGTTAATTGTGTTTGTAATTACTGTATAGTTTTTGTGATAATAATTATCCTAGTAAGAATGAATCAAAGCAAACCTACATCAAAAAGTGTCCCGATTTACCCCACTTTACGGTATTTGAAAATCAACTAATATTTGACAATTGTTAATTGGGATTAAAATCTCATTACAATTTTTGCTATGTTAATAATAAATTTTATGTCACTTATATAAACAAAGTTTTTTTTTAAGTTTAGTTAAGAATATTTCAAAATTTAAAATTAATAGTACCAACATTTTTAATATTTGGCGTCTAAACAGTTTTATAAACAAATAACCGACTATAAATGATGATTTTTTACCTTTTTACGACATCTTTCATTGAAGGTAAATAACTTATTTAAACATTTTTCAAAAGTTAATAACAAATTATTTAAATAATTTGCAACTTTTTGAACTTTTCATAAATTTTTATTTATATATTAACAATAACAATTCAAATAAAAAACAAATAATCAAAATCAGTGAATAATCAAAATCGGTGAATAATTGGCTATTTTAGTCATTTTACTGTAATGTTCCCTTAACACCGCAATTATTGATAAAATCTTGAAAACCTTTTGATGTAAACGTAGGATCGTTGTCCGTCATAAGCATTTTCGGTAAGCCTCAATTTCAAAAAAATTCTTTGAAAGCTTTAATCGTAGTTTGAGCAGTAATGTTACTCATATATTTTACATCATTGCAAATCCGAGGGTGCAAATTTTCCCTTGATAGATTGGTCGCATTTATCAAACACGGCGAAGAAATTTTTCTAATTTACTCGATATCACAATCGATTTTCGGCCAACAGATGTGACCTTGCCAGCGCCTTCATTCTGACTATCCCCATGTGACAAACGTGTAACTCAGTCAATAGCTGGTCTCTCAACTTTTCAGGAATGAGTACCCTGTGTCCTTACAATAAACAGACATTTTCTACATATAATTCTGATAAGCGACGCTCATAATGTGACAAAGACCCTGGGGTTTTCGCAGGCCAGCCGTTTAGAGTGTATATTACAACTTCAGTTGTAATCAACTTAATGTGATCTGTAATAAATTTTAAATACGCATAATCGCTCGCGGAACTGTCTTCTCCTGACCATTCTTCGGTTACCGGTAGTCTTGACAAACAGTCTGCGCTTACAATGTCGGTTCCTTTTATATAGTTAATGCTATACACGTTACCAGATAACATCTTTGGAGACGGTTGGCAGTCATTCTCGGAATGCCTTTTTTCTCTCCAAAAATGAATGTTAGAGGCTTGTGATCAGTCTCCAAAACAAATTGCCTTTCATAGAAGTACAGATGAAAGGACTTGATGCCAAATACTAAACCGAGTGTTTCCTTGTCCAGTTGAGAGTAATTTTTTTTCAGCTGGATTTAACGTTCGCGATGCGAATGCAACTGGTCTATCTTGACCTTTAACTACGTAAACTAAAACTGCTCCTATACCGTACGGAGACGCATCTGTTGTCACCTTCACGAGTAACTCGGTGTTATAAGGCATCAAGACATCACAAGACAATATCGCTTCTTTTGCTTTAACGAAAGCATTTTCGCATTGTTTAGACCATACCCACTTTGCATCTTCTTTTAACAACTCGTACGAAGAATGCATTAAAGTCGAATAATTTTCAATGAACTTCGCCTCACATCCCCAAAAAAGATTGGAGCTCGTATACATTTGTGGGTTTTCATACCCTGCCTATTGCCGCAATCTTATCGCGAAAGACGTGGATCACTTTTCAACTAATTTCGTAACCCAGAAATTTAATTTTAGTAACTGAGAACTGATATTTTTTTAATGTCTAGTCCCGCCTCTTCGATTATACTTAACATTACATCATGAATCAAATCATGTTCTTTGTTTCCCTTTTAGCAACATTGCTTGAACTTGTAATGCTCAAGCATCACATTTGGTTTTGGATCCACGTGATTTTTCATTATGCTTCACTTATGTCCGACGCACACAAGTGTCGCAGGATTGCATAACCTTCTTGACTAATCAGAGTCAAGAACAGTGATGCTTTTTTGTCATCTTTAACGTCATTGGCCAAGAAGATCTGTTTCAACCTTTCGTGCCAGAGCATCTAGTTGTCGCCTCTGGAATATTTGTTGATCAATCCCAAAATTGCCACCACCTTAGATTTTACGATTTTTTCTTCTTTCTTCACAAGGAGACCTTCACTTTTCGTCAACTCGTCTCTCTACCACTGTACTGCCTCTCCTCTTTTCTTTAAGTTCTCTGCCCATTGATTCACTTCTTGTTTCCACTGATTTAATTATGCAACAGTTGGAGTCCCATGTTTATCCATACTATTTTTCATACTTATTTGGCAGTTTCATTTTACTGCTTACACGCTTTAACTGTCTTATTTCATAGCTTTTCTACTTTATCCTCATCGCCAATAAAGTGTATGGGAGAGCTAATTAAATGAATGTTTATAGTTGTTAAGAATAATTATATTGTATCATAATAAAATTGGTAATAGCAGTTTACAGTGCGGCGGGTGATTACATACCCATCAAAGTGTTATTAGGATTATATTAGTGTACTGGTGTCTATGTCAGGTACTTTTAGAGTCCTTTAGGGGGTTCAATATTATGCACGGATAACTGAGCCGAGAATTGATTTCTTTATTATTCAGGACTGAGTCTATAGCTAAAAAAATATGTACATTTGAAAAATCTTTCGTTATGCAGGACTCAGTTATTACTACTCAGAATTTAATCCTGTGTATCAAGGGACTAAATTTTTAATTTTTCGAACTTTCCTTTGTTAAATAACAATTTTCAGTGACAAATAACCCAGTTCTTCATAACAAAGGAGTCAATTCTCCGCTCAGATATCCGTGTATTTTGTGATTATTATAATTTTTTTAACTTATTTTTATGTTTATGCAAGGAATTTCCAGATTCAATCTATCATTTTGCATTGTCTTTCATGGTTTATTTCGAATCATTTAAATAAAATTTCTAAGTGTTTCATGACTTATGCACATTTGTTAAGGTTATACGTGAAATTTTCAGAAGAAACACATACACTTACATATATTGATTTTTCTCTGGACAAAGTCCAATTTTTTTTAGCTAGTAAAGAATCGCTTCCGTGTTGCGAACAAATTTTTTTTTCACGACTGCACGTGAAATGTGTCTGCGCGACCTCTGAAGCGGACGCGAAGAATCACTTCGCTCCCATGGACATTCTTCGTGCCCTAGGGAACGAAGTACTACTTCGCGCACCTATTTGAGGGCGCGCAGTTACACTTCGCATGCAGGTGTGAGAAAAATACAATATATTCTAAATCAATTGAACTTTTAAATTAGAATCAGATGATAATGATGATTAAGAGTTCCATGATTGTTTTGATAACGTGGATGAAGCAGATGAAACTGAAAGTGAAAACGAAAGCAGTAAAGATGAATTTTTCGAATTCAATTATAAGGATTTTGAAGAACCAATTTACGAAGGATCAACGGTAACTGTGGGAGAAAGTTTTATAATGATTCTGACATTTGTGTTTCGGCATAAAATTGCGAACACTTGTCTGGCGGACTTACTTCAGCTAATTCGAATCCACTGTGCTCTCACCAACAAATGCATCACATCACTTTTCAAGTTTAAGAAGATTATGAAAGCTTTTCACAACCCACTTCAAAGAATTTATTTTTGCTCTCAATGTACTCAGCTTCTCAAGGACGAAAAATCAAAATGTTCCAACGCAAATACGACGTGTAAAAAGGCGAAGACAAAATTTTTTATCAGAAATCCAATAATTCCACAACTAAAGCGCTTATTTCAGAGACCATCTTTTGTAAATAATTTAAATTACAAATACACTAGAAAGAAGATAAATCTTAACAACTTCGAAGATTTGTACGACGGAAAAATGTATAAGGAATTAGAAGGGCAAGGTTTTTTCGTGAACCCTTACAATGTAACCTTTACATGGAAAACTGACGGAGTTCGAGTTTTCAAGTCATCTGGTTATAACGTCTGGCCTTTTTACTTAACAATTAATGAACTACCACCTCACTTTTAATAGTGATACAAAAAAGAAAATATGATGTTAGTTGGATTATGGTTCGGATATGAAGCACCTAAACCGAATTTATTTACCATTTCCATACTGGAGAAACTTACAACAATTGTAGCTGGAATTAAAATCAAAATTCTAAATGCATTTGAAGTGATAAAAGGTTTGGTAATTTGTGGAACTTGCGACTGGCCCGCAAAAGCTAAATTCTTAAACATAACAGGTCACAGTGGGTTTTTCGGTTGTCCAAAATGTTACACGAAAGGAAAAAAATTAAACAAAAATTTAGTATACAGTAAAAATGTAAAAAGATTAAGGTCCACAGCAACGACCAAGCGTCTTGCAGCTTTTGCTACTCCAGATAAAAAAGTGAAGGGCATTAAAGGTCCAAGCAGTATTTTTAATTATGTATTTGACGCAATTAGAACAACAGTTGTTGACGATATTCACTGTGTTTATCTAGGAGTAGTAAAGACCTTCATCACCCTGTGATTAAGTCATAAATACTCCGATGGATCTTGGTCTTTAATTAAAATGGCACAAGTTATTAATGTTCGTTTACAAAAAATAAAACCACCATCATTTGTTAAGCGATATCCTCGGAATTTAACAGATCATAAATTTTGGAAAGGACAAGAGTTCAAAACGTGGCTGTTGGCGTATTCTTTCCCAATCCTCATAGATCTATTAGAATCCGATTATTTATATCATTTTAAACTCTTTATTTTGGCTATTTATTTGCTTAATCAAGAAAGTATTTCGGCAGATGGTTTGGATAAAGCAAAACAATTAATTAAGAAATTTGTTTTTGACTTTCCGAAATTCTATCCAGAGCAGAAGATGGTGCCCAATTTACATAAATTACTTCATTTACCGGAAAATGTAGAAAATTTCGGTTCTTTGCGATTTGTTTCTTGTTTTGTTTTCGAAGATCTAAATGGTCAACTCCGAAATCTAGTCCACGGGACGAATCACGCTAACTTTCAAATAGTGTCAAATGTTGCAGCATTCATCGGATTTGAAAGTTTTAAAGATAAATTTCTTAAAAAGAACAGTCTTGCTGAAATATTTTGTGAAGGAATAACCAAAATAAATATGAGAAGAAATTTGACCTTGATCAAAGATAAAGTGTTTATTTTGGGTAATTGTAAAGCATTAGATGTACCAGACTTACTATCTGACATTTTACGTCATTATGAAATTAGAGTTATAAGATCTATTTTTTTCAGATTATTTAAAGATAATGTAGTATTTGGTGCTACATCGTATAAACGAAAAACTAGAACCGATTCAAGCTGTATTAGATTTCGTTATAATGAAGTTAAGAGATTCGGAAAAATAGTATGGTTTATCAAAGTTCAGAGAGAAGACAAATCCATAAACCATTATGCCGTGGTGCATTTCTTAGAATACGTTGATAATGTTACAGAAGAAAATGACACGGTTTTAGAATTTATTAGAGAATGCAAATGGGCTAATAAATACATTTTATTAGATGTTATGGATGAATTCTTCATAACTTATTTTTTAAATATTGAGAAACGTATATACGTTGTAGAACCAACTACGATTATAAGTGTCGAGTAATTAGTTTAAGAAAAAATACCTAAATTTTTGTTAGATTTCAAATTATAATAATTGCTAATAAAATAAATAATAAATTAAAGCCTAATATTTTCGACCTTTGCACAAAATAATCAAAAATTGAACCCATCATACGCAAGAAATTAGTATGAAAACAGAGGTGCGATAAATATCACATACAAATTTTGTCTTAGTACACGGGCTCGTGTGGCCAACGAACAATCAATCATAAGCATATACAAAAACAATGACATCTCTTCTTTCATTGTCTAACATTGTTTTCTAAAGTTAATGTGCAAAAATCAAAAGATAATATGCATAAAAACATTATTCATGCAATTTAATATATGATCAAATTGTATAAATTCAATTAAATGAACAAATGCGAATTACTTGATAAAGACGTTTTCCTGGTCGTTTTCAATGTTTCGGCGAGGTTTCGTGAACTGTGCCTACAGGTGCCGTACGTTGTACTTTGTCTTGGTGAGAATCCGCTGAGCTTGAAGATAGGACGGAGGGAGCCAAAGACAAGCGGCGAGCCCAAGGACACACAGCAGGAGTAAAAGAGACGAGCGGCGGCGGATGGGCAACAACGAGGGAAGGACTGTTCCTATAGCCCAAGGACCCTGCTCTGAAGTCGTCTACATTCGTGAACCTTAAACCCACCTGAATCCAGGTAAGTATCTGAAAAAAGAAAACAAGTGCTGTGGCACTAACCCACTGCGAAAACTAAAATCTGAAATTCAGACTGTTTGTTTTAAAATCAGATTTTATAAATCGGATTATAAGATCCAAAATCTGAATTGTAAGATCAATATATCTGAAATTCAGATTGTAATTTTCACAGTGTCGTTATGATGCAACAGCACTTGAGCAGAGGACTCGTATCTCTTTCCGAGGGCTACGAGCAACTCGCAACGCTAAATTCTCAAAATTATTTCGTGCGAGCGGAAGGCCTGCCCGTTGCGATCACTTTCGATGACCTTTCAATCAAATTTACCGCCTCTGAGTTAAAAACGGCGTTTTTTCACAAATAAAAGCCGTAATTTTTGAGTAGGTGGAATAATCGTAAAATGTGAATACATTTTTTACAGAAAGTAGAAAATTAATGATCTAAAGTTTGTCAACTTTTTGTCAACTATTAATAACGTTTTCAATAAAAGTTATTCTGCTTTATTACTATTATTGCACCTTTATTATGAAACAAAGAATATCTTTCTTAAGGCGTTCTAGGCAGTAAATATCCTAGCCTAAGATTATCCGTTCAAAGAATATTTACGGAACGATACGCCATGACCACTTTTCACCCAGTTATATTAAATTTATTATACTTGTCAAATATTTATATATATTTTTTCAGGTTCGAAATATAAATGATAATACATTTGTAGGTCTGAACAATAAGTGAAATATAAATGATGACACTTACCTTACATCTGAAGTTTTCTGGAAGAAATTTTATTAAAAATGTGTACTATTTACAGTTTTGACGGTATGATTTTAATATATTTTGAATTTACATTATTTCTTAATTTTTCCATTTTCAAAGAATAATAATATCAAATGGTATAATATAAATTTATAGCACAGAGTGAATGATGTGTGACGACTGCCACTCGTCAGGTGTTATTCACTGAGTTCCAATTCGGAAATAATATATTAAACAACAAGGGAGCAAAGTACATCTTCCCGAGTCAGCTGTGCCTGGAGCCGAGGGTGGGCAAAGGGAACCGAGAGGTGCTGAAGGCGAACCGAGTTTTCCTTCGACCACCCAAGGATCCAGTCACAGCTGGGCGGAGCGAAAATAAACTTCGCTTCCATTTTACCGAAGTTCCATAGGGAAAGAAGTATTTCTTCGGGCCGAGAAAACAGGTGTGCGAAGAATCACTTCTCGCGCACATGTGACGAAAATGGTATTTATTACACACATGTACTGCAATGCATTTAGTCACATTCTTAATTGTTTTAGCTTAGGCCGAAAGTTACCATTGCGGTAACTTTTTTTAATGTAAATAACAAGTATAGTTATCTTTAACGTCTATATAAATTCAGAAAAATAACAATTTGTATATGTCGATATGAGTCAACAGATTTCGCCGAAAAAATGTGGTTCTGATGTGGCAAAATAAATATTCAAAAATTAGTTATTTTCAAAAATTTAAAAGTAAAATAGTATTCTTAGTCTTGCAAAATGTAAAAAATGATAATATAATTTTTGCGAAATGAAAAATGCGATTTTATGTCAAAATGTCGTGAAATAAAGAAAATGAAACGAGACATTTTGAAAGACAAATGTCATTGCATGAGTCCAAGAATGCTAGAGATAAAAAAAATTATATTAAATCTCATTTTTTGTCAAATTCTGATCACAAAATCTAACCAGAAAACACACAATCCAAAGTTTGATTCATGCAGAATTTTATCAATTTTCTGTCAAATTTGCATCAAATTCTGATCACATATCGAAAATTCCAAAATTTGTATCGATATGAATGTTATCAAATTTCTGTCAAAAAGTTATCAGAAATCATAAGTTTGATTCATGCAGAATTTGATCACTTTTCTGTCAAATTTCCATCAACTTCTGATCATATATTGATAATTTCAAAATTTATATCGATCTGAATTTAATCAAATTTCTGTCAAAAAGTGATCTAAAATAAAAAATTCCAAATATTTGAACCAATCTGAATTTTGTCATTTTTTGATCAGAAATCAAAAATTCTAAAATGTTAATCAATCTTAATTTTGTCAAAATTTTGTCAAATTTCTGTCAAATTCTGATCAGAAATCAGAAATTCGAAAATTTGATTCAATCAGAATTTTATTAAATTTCCGTCAAATTTTGATCTACTTTATATTAGTTGAAAATTTTTTTCAGAGTCGACCAAAATTTGATCAACAACTGTCTCATATCAGACTTTGATCAAATTCCGATGAAATTTTTTTTGTTCGGGATACACTGAGACAAATTCCAAGAGCACGTTGCTTACCACGGAACAGAACGGTTGCTTAAAGTTATCATAGAATGTATGCTTACTTTATGAGGAATTATTTTCTGTATTTACGGGTATATTTTACAGATCTTATTGTTGCAGTCACATAACACATTTTTTTCAATAAAATTGTAAATTTCTTAATTTATTTAAATCAATGAAACATATATTGATTTTTATTTCAAAAAATATAAATAATTTATAAAATAGAGAAAATAAATTCAGATTTATTCGTGCTGGTATTTGCAGTAGATAATAATTTTATTTGTTGAATTTAATTGATTATAAAATTGCTTAAAATTAATTTCTTGCAGATGAATATAAATTATTTGTACTAAATTAATTAAAGGAAATAATGCTGAGCGGGAAACCGTATCGTCTGCTTCGCGCGAGGAACTAACTTTTCTACCTAGTTAATCGGGCAATAATTACTTCTTTTTTGAGCATAGAGTGCTTACCAGATATAGACATTTTGCGTTCTTTGGGAAGTGAATGTATGCTTTACAGTTTTAGGCAGCATTTGCCCACTAGGAAGGAAAATCTGCTTATCTCTTGTCTCAGTGTACAAAAAAACGTGAAACGTCGGAAACCACATGTCTGGTCGTTTGCCTTGAAACACAATATGAAACCCATCTGAACACTAATTAGATTTGTCATATCTAGTGTAAGTCGCAAGAAAAAAAAAAAATTCTAACAATTTTTGCTCCACAAAGTAAATGATGAATTTATGAATTAATCATTTATCGAATAAAAATTTTCATCCATTTTCCACTTTTATCAGAAATTGAAGTCTGAAGAACTACAATGACATAATTCGCGATTAATCTTATCTTGTCTCTGATAGTCGAACACAAATGACACACCTTGTATACTTTTTTACACCATAGCATTTTTACAATGAGTTTTATCAGTGACATAAAGATAACATAACGATGTTTCATAAAATATATACTGTTTTCCAAAGAAAAATCTTTTGTTTGAATTATGATTAGTTATACTGAAAAATTAATTTTGACCATTTGTATTAAATTTAAAATGAAGAATTTGGCATCTTTCTTTTTTATTTTGTAACTTGAAGTTTAACAAAGTTTTATTTGTTATCTGTGCTTGTTAAACTTTATTTTGTTTGACGTTGAATATAAGATATTTAATATTTTATTGTCTAACTTATAGTTTACATATTTATTAGAAAGTTATTTAATGAAACTTCAGTTTGTTAATAAAAACTAATTATTGCAATTTAATAAACTTTTGGTTTATTTCAGAAATAGTTATTGAGATCTATTTATTACTCTCTGCTCTAATTATTAACTCCGTTATTATTTCATTAATAGCTGCCAATCCTAATTGCAGCGCGTTCATAGTTTTATTAGTATATTACATAAGTAATTATGGTTGTTACTCGAATTAAAGCTTTTTACTAACGAAGTATCCGAGATAGCAAAATGTTGCTGCATGCGCCACTATTATTCTTTCACCTTCATACTTTGGCGCATGAATCGCTCTTTTTGCAATTACTTTATTTTACACATCAAAATGTTAAATGAATTGGAAAATCAGACGACAGATGCTTGAAATAATGCAATTTTGAATAAAAATAGCAAGTTAAGCTATTAGTTTACACATTTTTCACGAAAAGTAATTGCATTTCAACTTGAATAAAATTTTTCAGATTAAAAATTAAATACTTTGAATAAAAAGTATTTTATTTTAAATGTGATCAAAAAATGTAAATCAATTTTTGCCAAATTATGTATTTTGATCATGCACTTGATACGAGAATCAAATATTTATCAATATTAAATTGAATGTCATTGCTAAAGGAAACATTATCAGTCGCGGAAGGTCGCATTAAATTTTCAGTATTTTGTTTTCGTTTATCTTGAATTTTCCTCTAACACAAAAGTGACCAATAAATAAAATACAAAATTGCAGATTACAAAAAAGAATTGAGTTTTATAAATGTATTTTATATCCAAATCGATTTTAAATAAAAGTCATTTACGAAAATAGCTTTTTTAAAACTTGAATCACTTTTGCAAAATGTAAATAATTTTTTAAGTCTAGAAAAATTAATTTAAATAAAAGTATGTTTCATTTTTTGTAACTGCCCTATTTATGTACATTTTCACTCAATAATTTTCTTGGCAAACCGTAAATCATAAGCTAATGCTTATACACATTAGCATGCGCTTTATTTTTAATCAATTGTATCGGGTCAAGAACATCGTCCAAGTTCTCGTGGCAGTAAAAGTTACGTGGCATTGATTATTCGTACAAAAGGACGTGTATTTTGTTATATTAATTAGCCACTTTTTCGGCCACAAATCTAGTTTTCATTTTATAAAACTATTGAAATACAATTTTTTATTATATATCTAAAAAAAGAACTTTCAATGTCAGTATTTTTATAACTAATAATAAATAATTATTGTGCTTTAAAAAAAATTACTCTTTAACTTTAATAACAGTCTGTCAACCGTGGAACATAAACTTAATACTGTTTTCCTTCAAAAATATGCATTACATTTTATTTGTCATTTAATGTTTATAGTTTAAAAAAAAACAGTAAGATTCGATCTCCTATTTGAAATAAATTATTCTACAAAGAAGTGGAATATTTTTTATAAAAAATATGTACAGAAATAAACAGTGTATTATTTTATAAAAAACGCATACGGAAATAAACAGTGTTCCGGTGAAAGGTGCAGTTAATTTCCGTATTACAACTCTGAGGTTTTGGTCCCACGAGATTGATTATCGCGATTGTTTGTTGGACCGACAAGACAAGCTAATAACGGCGTAACACTCAAATTGGCGGAAATTGACGCCTCTGACGTGTGCGAATCTTTGTCTACATATGTCAAAGATTCCTGTCTACGTCATCGGAGCAAACACTCCGAGATAATGCACATGCGTGCATAACTTATATATATATACACATCTTCACCTTTCGCAGACGGACAGTTATGTAATTCAAATGTGAATCACAAACCCAGATTTTCCTGTCCATTAATTTCGCATAAACGTTATTGTTCTTAGGGTTTTTTTAATTAGGAGTGGATTTTTCCAATTTACAGTACTTTTTCAGTTTTTTTGTAAGTTAAATCATACAGAGATTGAATTTCTCGGTCGCTTACATCGTGAGGACCAATCAAAAAATTGTAATCAGATCTTTTATATTTGAGTATGCAATTCATGTCTTCCTTATCAAGCACCAAAGATTCCATTGAAAGGGGAGTTAAATTTGCTTTTTCTGCCAAAATACCTAGAAAAAGTGCATTATTATTATATTAAACAATAAAACTAGAAGACAAATTCTAAAATTTTACTAGTAAAAAATCATGTCCAGCGAGTGGGAAAAGTGGGAATTGTATTTGAATTTTATTGCAGTGGGAAATGTACGTGAATTCTCAGAGAAAGGGTGGGAAATTTTGATATACATTTAATTTCTTCTTATAAACTGAAAAAAACGATACAAAATGTATGAAACAAAAATAAAATTGAATTATGTAACAATTTTATATGAAGTACAGTACTTTAAGGGAGAGTTCAGAAATACGAAATGGAGATTATGCCGTTTCAGTAATATGTGCTAAAATTTAAAAAGAAACTTGGAATTAGAATACCGTACAAATAAAATCGATTTGTTCACTAAGAAAAGAATAGTAGTTATTTCATTAATAATTTGATTGGTTGTCGGCGGTTTGGAATTTATATAAAATATAAAATATATATCAAATATTTTATTATAAACAATTATTTATCTTATTTTCAGGAAAACAAACTGAAAAGTTAAACTTATCTTTCGGCTCCCTTAATGATATTGAACAAAAAAATAAAATAAAATATATTAATAAAATAACACACATTTTTGCTTCTATGTTACTATCAATTTCATTCAGTATCAACAATATTTGGGTATTATAAATCTGGAATACATTGTATTTGTATTTTTTTTTCTCTATGCAAATTGAAAATTATTTCTTTTGATTTATAGTTTTTAACTATAATTATTATTTTATTCTTTGTACTTTTTATTAGTATTATATTTATTTTTTCGAGTTTTTCCTTATGAATTAAATATTTTTTAAATAAAAATAAACATTTTAGGAAATATCATTTGAAGTATATATTGGTATGTCCTATATGTCTGCATTCTAATTTCAAGTTTCTTTTTAAATTTTAGCACATATTACTGAAACAGCATAATCTCCATTCCATACTTCTTGACTCCCCCTTATTTTAACAATAAAAAAGTTCAAAGTAAAATTCAGTTCATTTTCGAATGAGTTTTACATTTTATAAACTGTTTCGTGTTTTTAGTTTCATTTAAACATTTTATTCGATAATATTAAAAGAAAGGGGGGAAGGTAAAATATTAAATTGTAAACCATTTTAAAATTTTATGGGAATTGTACGGAAATGTGTTTTCTTGAACTCGCTAGACTCTATGAAAACGTAATGAAAAAACAAGTCACCAGTAATGAGTACATCTTCGAGTTTAAAAAACTCAGCCTCTTGTACCAGTTTGTACAACATAAATATCGAATCCATGGAGTACAGAACAGCCCATCCAGCGCAAAAATTTGGATAATAATATTCCGAAAATTCCGAGTATTTTATCCTCCACTTGCTGTGTCTGGCTCTAATTACCGTTGCCTTGTAGTACATCTTACCACACAAAAGAAGTCGACGAGCACCGAAGGATGACAGAGTAAAATTTATATATTCGATTACTCTCGGGGTATTAACGTAAACATCGTCATCAACTTTTAGAACATATATTGCATCTATAATTTTATAAAAAGAGGTAAAAAAATATGAAGTTAAACTTTGGCATTAAATAATTTCCTTATTTTTCAATATTTTTGAGTTTAATTATAATTTTCTCACCCTTTTTCGTTTTTCGAATAATTTTTTGTATGGAGCGTGTATATGGGGCATTCCATATCACATTTTCATTCGAAAAATAAAAATCGTTAAAATAATTTTTTTTCGATTGTATATCGAAAATGAGGAGATACGTATTTTTCCGTT
>JABFPM010003347.1:0-14548 GCA_022817325.1 Idris sp. 1 HC-2018 | reverse complement strand
ATATGTGAACATCTTTTGTGGTTTGGATTTTAGGAGTGATTTTATTTTGATATTTTATTTTTGATAATATTATTCATGTAAATTAATTAAAGTGTGTGAGATTTGACAAATGTTAAGTGGAACTGGACCATCCGGATTCGTACTCATCGAGGAAACATCATATCGACATCAGGACATTCCAAAAACCTGTAGCTGAAACTGAACTTCTGGAAATAGAACAGCGCTCAAAATCCTCGCCGAGTCTAATTCAGTCACCACTAATATCTCGAAATTCTTATCTAGAAACAACCGACTGCAACCTGATACCGACATCCCGGAAAGGTGTGATCAACCATCCCGGAGACATCTGGTATTCCGCTATCCCAATCTCTGCTGGCAATGTAGGAATCTACACGATCCCCCAGGTCCCATGAATTTGAGAATGACAATTTTTTCAATCTGGTGGGCCAACAGTGAGGACGATATCCCGAATTTCGCTGCTGCGTGGCGCTTCATTTAAGCCGATGCCGGAGGGAATGATGCTGGTGCTGCCCTGGTGTCCGAGCTCGATCATCTTTTTTACGAGGAGATTCACTATGGAAAAAAAGGACTTATTGACATTTGTCAGGATGTGTGGCAGAGCAAAAAAAGTCAACCATTTACGAAGATTGCAACCATATTCTATTTGAATTCGGCGCGCGAATTCAATAAGCGAAAAAGGTGGTGGTTGAGACAGGCAAGGAGGGGATGGGTAGCACTGGCCAAATTTTAACTCGACAGTTCGAAAAATTTTGAAATTATTGTGTGAGCTGTGCTCACACAATAAACGGCTCGCATAATCAAATTTTATAGATTAATTTATTGTGATTTTGATTATATTTTGAATTGATAATTTTGTATTTTAATTAATTTTAATTTGAGAATCCAATTACACGTGGTGATGAAAATTCTATAGTAATATCTGTAATCAATCTCGTTTGATATAATAAATTCCATCTGGTCGAAAGCCGTATTTTATATCAAGTAAAACCTGAGAATTTGGATTCCGAAAATTTCTGCAATCCACGTGTAAGCCGGCGACATTTTGTGACCGTCAACCATTTTGGTTTGGATTTGAAAAGGGAATAATTTGATGTATTTCGATTTGCTTGTAATTTTGATTCATATTTTGATTTATTTAATTTTTAATTTCTTTATTTGTGAATATAATTTTATTATTTGACTGTAATATTTTGATTATTTGAGTGAAATTTGAATGTAATTTGTAGAATGTGAGGATTTGATTTTTATTGGTTATCAAAATTTTGTGTGATTTGGAATTTATGAACTTTTATCCTCGAAATTAAATCTGAGAGAAATTATTATTTTGATTTATATAACTTCTTTTGTATAATTTATTTATTCTGAATATATCCCAGATAATTTATTTGCATTTTTGTTTTATTTGATTTTTGTTGTGTGTTGTAACTCTAATTTGTACATGACTTTTGCAGTTAGTCTGTTTCATAAGCCAGGACCAAAATACCGTTTCACGCAGTAATAATTAATTAATTTCGAGAATTTTCTTTTTGTGTGTATTTGAGAAAGGCAATCCTGACCAACCAGTTGTGTTTGAGTTTTGTGTTAATTATTTTTGATTTACATCTTTTTGGGCAAAATTACGGAAATTAATTAAAATCTTGAATAATTTTGAAAGAGCGTGACGAAGAGTGCGTATGCAGAAAAACGCTACGTTACAAGTTAATAAGAGTTACTTTGTACTCGATTGTTAACTACTGAAACTTAAGCTTATTCCCACCCCTTTTTAAAAGTTTACGAGCAAGTTGATTTCAAAATTGGCGTGTTGTGTTTTTTTCTTGGCTTACAGTGAGACCATCTCGTCGATTATTTTTTAAATAACAAGGAGACAAAGAAGTTCTTTGTGCAGCATTCACTCTGACAAAGTATATACATTTTATATGTATATATATATGTACTAAAATCTCTTCCACGTTTATTGCCTGTCCTATTAGCGGATGTTCAAGGAGAATGAACTTGCTTTTATTGCGCTCACTCAGAACGCGGTTCATTCCCCTTTGACGTAAAATGCTTTATTAACTGCCGTCTTTTATATTCCTTCTGTATCACCTTTATGCTAATGCGAGGTAGAGAATCGATTTGCACGCAATTTTGTGCCTCGAAAATTTGCTTTTTCGCACTTCAATCGTGCTAATTGACAACAATTATCTCAATGTTAATGCACCAACCAAAGTGTTGTCGAGTTACACAAAGGGCTGCAAAAACGAGTGATTTACTGTTGACTGATACTACGAAAATTAACCAATTTATTGCTTATAAGTTATAGACGATTTTTTACATCTCGAGTTATTACATTACTATGTGCGGCTTTTTTCATTGATGCTTTATTTGTCAAATAGTACCAAGCGCGTTATCAGAAGTTAGAACAATTTATAAATCTCTCAGAGAAGTGCTAAAGAGAATGCATTATGTTAACTCATATATCATAAAACTTTTTGACTTTGAATCCGCCAGATTAAATTTTGATTTTTCAATTTAAAGTTTAGCGAACTCAAGCAAATATATCAAACAAATGTATCAATTAATCTTCATTAAAATTTACAATTTTTTTGTCACTCTAGTCGAAATCCAGCTGTTTTGCTCCTTCGTTTGAGGGTGGCATTGTTAAACTCCCGCAAACAGCTCGATTTCGTCTCTCGTGACAAAAAATATCGTATGCTCCTTAAGAGTAAAACATTGTTTAATCAGTTCTGGAGTCACGGAGTTAGTGTCTTTTTAAATTAAATTCACAAGTGTTGAATTTTATAAAATAAAACTAATCAGACGATTCTTTGATAATGGGAGAATCGTTTGGTAAAAAAAAAATAATTTTGGTTGTATGCTTTTGGCTCAGCATTTGAAATCGTTTTTTTTTCATAACATGTGCTATATGAAAGCTTAAAGTCTCAGTTTTTGACAATTTAGCTAAAAATGTCAAAAAATAACTTTAATTGTCCATTAAATGCTACATTATGAAGAAGTTCAAAAATTGTAAAAATTGAACAAGTTTATGGAGATCCACGGACTTCTGTGGTCCACACACAATAATTTACGTTAAAAATTCGAAAATTTTGAACTTTTCTGATCAATTAAAAAAAAAAGTTAAAATTAACCCATTTTTAAAAAACTACGGCCTTTTAAATAAAAGGGATAATTTTATGATTATTTGCATTTTACATGTTAATGAAAAAAATACCCACAAGAAATGTTGTTTCAGAAATGCACACACAGATACACACACATTCGATAATGATCCATGGGGTAAGCCTTACAAGATGGTAAGAAAAAACTTAAAGGCTCCAACAATCAGTCTCCGTCAAACCCCGATCTTCTGTACAGAATAGTGAGTACATTCTTCAGAGGCTCAGCGTAACATTCCAAAAGAAGTTCCTCCTGTCACAAAAGATGAGCTGTTCAAGGCGTGCAATAAATTTGGTGACAAAAAACATCCGGCCCTGATGGCGTACCAAATGTTGCTTTGAAAGCAGCCATTAAATGCAGACCAGAGCTTTTCTTGGATGTCTACAACTCGTGTCTACGCAAAAATGTCTTCCCTTTGCAATGGAAACACTAATGACTGATACTTTTGCCCAAAGGCGATAAGCCTCCAAACGATCCGTCATCCTACCGCCCGATTTGTCTGCTGGACACAGTAGGCAAGGTTTTAGAGAGAATCGTTCGCGAACGGTTAAAGATATACAGTGAAAACGCGGAGAGAGGCCTCAGTGACCGGCAGTTTGGATTCCGCAAAGCCAGGTCAACGGTAGATGCCATTGAACGGTGATGGAAATAGCCCGTAAAGCCATCGAAGGCAAATGATGGAAGGGAGTTTCGAAGAAGTATTGCGCCATCATCACGTTAGATGTGAAGAATGCGTTTAATTCAACTCAATAGAACCATGTTCAGAACGGATTGAGTTACATATGGTCTATGTTTGAAGTCTTTTCGATCATTTCTGGCAAAGTTACGACATTTTTAATTTTGAGTAAAATTTCGAAATTTAAGGTGGTCCCTTTTTTTGACGCGAAGTTTATTTTGATTCGTTTTCCTAAAATTTAAATGTCAAATTCTAACTCAAAGATTCCAAGAACCTAATAAAACTTATTTTCGCTTAGTAATTTAGAACTGGATCTCAACAAATAACTTAAAAGAAGGTGTTTTAAACGTCAACTGGTTTATATTGTTTTATTTAAATTTACATTCAATCAGAAATATTTATATTTGCAGAAAGTTTTCTTTGAGGGATGGATGTTCTAAAAAGTCTGAAAACATTTTGAAGTAAACTACAATGCTGACATAAATGCTTCGTCTGCGAGGCATTTTCAAAGATTGCGCTAAGAACTCACTTACAACTGATGCCCGTGACCCTGAATTTATCAATGCTCTTACTATAAGTTTACCTGATAGGGTCCCCGTCATATAGTTTTGATGCTAGCGGTACCCAACAAGATTGAACTTGACGACGAATGTGTATATGGCTGTTCAAACTAGAAGTGGATGGCAATGCTGATACCTGTGATTTGTTGGGTTCAGTCTATGTGGTAAATTTCTTAGGAGTTGAATTCTTTTCTAAAAGAAGCATCTTATTGTCTCGTTTGTTACTATTCTTACACGAAACTGGTACACTGAGCAAGAAATTAGCCACCAACAAGGCTATTATTAACCATATGCTCTGCTCTCTGTTTCACGGACAATTCTTTAAATGAAGGGCGAACATAGATTTTATGATCTTTGTGGCAATGAGAGTGCCTTCTGAAATTCCTCTGAGGGCTCTGGTCCTATACCCAGATGGTTAGAAGACAATTTCTTAGAAATTTTGTTATATGTTAATGCCGTATAGCTTTCTAAGTACTTGTCCTTTTGTTAAAGAAACTAGTGATGTCTGGTGATTCTTATATAACTAGAAATAGTAACTATATAATCAGTAACTAGTAATATTCTGGTTATTCTGTGTCTCCACTGAGACTGAAAACGTCGGCCGCTAAGCGTGGGGCTATTTTCTGGAATTTCGACTTTGGTAATTTGATAAAACTCTGTGACTCTAGACTTCATTAAATTAAAATTAAAAGTGAACATTGTTGATAATAATGTACCTTTATTTATGTAATGTATTTACGAAAGTTATGTGTTGAAGTTAATTTTAATAAAAAAACATAAAAATTAGATTGATTTTTTCTAATATTTATCTATATTTTCAAATTTAATCTAAAAATATATAAATGACTTTACTTATATAAGAGCACGGTGCCGATATAAATGCACGGTTTTTTAATTTTACTTATAAGAGCACAATGCTGACATAAATGCGTGAGACAAATTCGGATGAAGTCCTCTACTCAGAGCTGTTAAATTAATTTCGAATAATTTTCTAATAATAATTTTATTTTAAAAAATAAGACTTTTATTTATTTTTTTAATTATACTTAAAAAAATCACTAAATATATAACAAACATGATTTTGTAAATAATTTCTAATTAATTTGATTAATTTAATTAATGATATTCTAAAAAAACATTCAGTTTCAAGACATTGTATTTTATAAAAATATTAAAATTATGTTCAGAAAAGATGTGAAATCATAACAGGAGCCGAAATCAATTATTATAAAAATGATGTTTATACTTCAAAAAATAGTAACTGTTTACTTTAAGCAAAACACTTAATTGTTATAAAAATATTGAAATTAAAATACCAATTTAAAAAAAAACAAAAAAAAAAACAATGTATTCGGGCTCACCCTGATAGGATCTTTATAGAGTCTAACTGAGAAAGCTTATGAGGGCTTTATAAGGGCAAGACATCAGAAGTATATAAAGGCTCCTTAGAGTGGCATTCATAGGATCTATAAAGGTCCTTGGAATTTATCCAAGCTAGTCTTTTAGTTTTTAGGCCTCGATTCAATTTTTACTAAGGTTGTAGTACGGTGCCAATCCCATACCAATCCAATCAAGGAGTGTCATCAAGAAGTTAGCTGAAACCAACTGAGAAAGTTTTTCTCTTATATCTTGAGCTATCTTATGGTGTCTATGCCATAAGATTTTCTCTTTGGTGCATCTACAAAAGTCTCTCAGGTCTGCCAGAGACCATGTAATTCAAATTTTGACTCCGAAAAACATACTGACACTGTATCTAAGATTTGTTACCTATAAACGATTGGTGACGCCGTGCAGTTAAACGTTTAATGCAAGAACTGTTCTTATATGTTATTTACATTGATAATAGTTACAAAAAGTATTTTTCTTTCGATTTTCAATTTTAATATCAAAATTCAAAATACAGATATCCCTTGAATAACGTGGTACTTTTATAACGCAATTTCACTCTAACGCGATTTTCAAATGGCGACACTTTTTCATACAACGCGATGCCAGGTTCACTATACACAGCCGACTAAATTTTCAACATAGACGAAACCGGACTTTTTTAAAAGAAGATGCCAAACCGTACATTTATTTCTAAAAAAGAAAAGGTAGCTCCTGGATTCAAAGCATCTAAAGATAGAATCACTTTAGTTTTATGCAGTAACGTTTCTGGAGACCATGTGGTAAAAACCATGTTTGTAAATAAAGCTATCAATCCTCGGTGTATGAAAAATATAAATAAAAGTGAGCTACCAGTATTTTGGACGGCTAATCGTAGAGCTTGGGTTACTGCTGACTTATGTAGAAAGTGGTTTTACGAATGATTTATCCCCCATGTTCAAAATTATTGCAAAAGATGAACTTGGATTTCAAAATTCTTTTACTTATGGACAATGCACCAGGTCATCCAATTAATCTTGATCATCCAAATGTGTTGATTAAAAGACTGCCAGCGAATACGACATCGTTGATACAACCTCTTGACCAGGACATCATCACAGCTTTTAAAGTACACTACATCAGACTAGTTATGGAATGGATTTTGAATAAAAGTTGAAGAAAAATCGGTTGATGTTCCTAAAGCTTGGAAACTTTTTTTCATATTAAACGCAATCAAAATAATTGACTCGGCCATACAGAAATTAACTCGAGTGATATTAAATGCATGTTGGAAAAAGATTTGGCCTGAAATTGTTACTGAAAATCGTGATATCGATGAGTATGTAAGAAGAGTCTCAAGGAGGCGGAGACTCAGAAAATTATTGAGATAGCGCGCTCAATTGATGGCGATGAATTTGCCGATATGAATGCCCAAGATATTAAGTAGTTATTAGAATCAGTTGAACAAGAAGGTATTAGTGAAGAAGACTTAGTGGCAATGTTCGAAAATAATGCTCCACACACACACACACATACACATACACATACACGCATATACACACATCCACGACACGGGAGCCTGTAACTCATACGTGGCGCGTCCCCAGGTGGCGGATAGTGAAACGCTCTCTAGATATGGAGGGTAGGAGTGCAACAATGTTTCAAGTGTCTCGGGTTTGGTCACTGGTCGAGTAAATGTAGCAGCTCTGATAGAACCAAGCTCTACTGCAGCAGTCTGTACGGGATCAGAGGATAGACGTCGCTATCCTCTGTGAGCAGTACAGAGATACTGAGGGATCAAGGACCTGGTTATCAGACGTTTCAAGAGAAGCAGCTATCTGGGAGTATGGCAACCACTTTATCCAGAAAATACTGAATACTCAATAGCGTGGATTTACTTGGGTATAAGTGCTGGACAGCTACATCTTCAGTGTCTACACTCCCCCGAGCGCAAGTCAAATGGAGTATGAAGCTACATTAGACAACCTAGCAGAACACATCCGAGGTCGGCACTCTGTTATCGTTGCAGGTGACTTTAACACCTGAGCCTTGGAATGGGGCAGTCGTAACACCAATGAACGCGGCGAAGTTCTTCTCGATGTATTTGCCTCTTTATACCTTGTCTTGATAAATAGTAGCTCGACTCCAACATTCATGAGGAACGGCAATAACTTGTTCATTGATCTGACTTTTTCGAACGAAGCTCTAATTCCACAAGTGACATCATTGCATGTGAGCGATATTTTTACCTATAGTGATCACCAATCCATCGTCTTAGAAATTGGTCGTCCTGGACGGGAACCTCCAGTGCACCCCCTGTCGGATGAAACTCTGGATCTTTTGACCATGGAGTCTTTGAAGTCATGATAGAGGAAGAATTGATACTCTCAGGCCACTCAGAGAAAAAAACATCACAACTGATGTCTCTGGTGGTTGATGCATGTGATACCTCCATTAAAAGACGTAAAAAGGGAAACCGACACCCACCAGTTTACTGGTGGAATGAAGAAATAACGGAGCTGAGATGAGTATGTCACCACACCAGAAGAATAGCACAAAGAGCCAGAAGACAGGCTAACTATGAAGACCTGAGACGAGAACACTTAGAGGCCTGTAGTGCTTTCAAGAAAGCTATCAAAATCAGTAAGCGCCGCTCTGTCATCAAAAGGCTACGTGAAGCGTATGGAGGCACACGAACAGCAGTGATTGCGCTTCCAACAGACTTCGCGAATAAAACTTCGAAAAAAGGACGAATTAAAATCGGATGGGTAGTAAGTCGCGTGAGGTTGAAACAGCCTTGACTTCGGTCACCTTGCTAGAGACTGCAAAGGATCAGATCGGTCGAAGAAATGTCTTAAATGCGGCGCAGAGGACCACATGATCGCCAAGTGTCCTGCAAAAGTGCCGCGATGCCTCTTGTGTGAGGGAATAGGCGAAGATAAACATCGAACTGGCAGCTTTAATTGTCCGGTCTATAAACAGGCCGAAGCACTCGCCAACGCAAATAAATGAGGATCCTCCAGCTGAACCTCAACTACTGTGAAGCAGCACAGGACCTTCTTATTCAAACGGTCTGCAAGCTGAAGATTGATGTTGCAATCCTAGCAAAACAGTACAGGAACATGTCAGGCTCTCGTAAATGGATCTCTGACGCCTCAAACCGTGATGCCATCTAGATTTGCGGAAGCAAATATCCAAGAATTCCCGCCAGCACTAAGGGAAGGGTTTGTCTAGGTCAAAGTAGACAACACGTACATCTGTAGTGTGTACGTACTTCCGAGCGTGGCACAAAACGAATTTGAAGCCACAATGGAATATCTGGCAGAGGATGTGAGTTAGGGTGTCCGTTATTTTGGCAAAGTTCGAATTTCTTTTAAAAAAAGTAGAATTTTACTTAAAATATGCAATTAGCGACCTGAAATTATTCCAAAAAATGGCAAATTGCTATTTTTTCATTTTTTTGACAGTTGCCAATGACAGAAATCATAATCTAAATGTGGATTAGTATTCAGGGACTCTTGAAACGTAAGCATGCAAATTTTCAGATGTTTAGATTGAAAACATTTGAAAATATTTGAAAATATCAAAAAACATAAAAAAACTCCATTTGAATCCCAGCTTTTCAAGGTTTGAAACCACAGTGCGTCGGTATGAGGCTCGTCTGTAACTAGCACCTGCTCCATGGCGAAGGGTCTTACTGGATCACTGGTGGGGCGGTGTAATAATGAATGGTGCCGCTTAACGCATTTATCACATGCAACAGCTTTAGGACATTTACTACTTTGATGTCTACATTGTAAGCAATTTATACAACGTTGATTATTTTTAATAACATGATAACGGTCAAGTTCCGATTTATTTAATAATATTTTACAAATTTCGGCTGTGTGACTACCCGAACGGCATACAAAACACCTAGATACTTCCGCGGCGGCATTATGCACTTGCTCGTGTGCCCGAATTCGCGAATTTACAAATTGTATCAATTGCGAAAACGTCGGCAAATCATCTGATGTGCTTATCTTTAACTCCCACGCTTTGTGAGTCGCGTTATCTGGTCGACGCCCTAACATAAAAACTATCAATGCATCCGAATGCCGTACTGAGAGCTCAAGAATTTTAAGCGCGAGGACCACGTCACATGTACCTGTCGGTGAGCATTTTTCACGCGAGCACAAAGTTTTGATTTGTAATTTTAACATTAGTTAACAAAGCTGCCGCTTAGCCGTCCAGACACGACTTTAGATATTGTAATTTTTGCAAGTCATCGTACCGCGGATTATGAATAATTAGAGTCTTAAAATAGTCATAAAATTGCAACCACTCCAAATATACACCAGAAAACCGTGGCAATGTAATTTTCGGAACGTTTGCAAGTGACATGCTTGCATTGTTTTGCAGAAAACCTGGTGTTTCACTGGCCTCAAATGGAGTGGATGTAAGGGGGGAGCAAGGGCATTAAAGTCGCTCTTGCAGAACCTCGGTATGGCAAGACCCATAATTGTCAGGTATGCATTTGAGCACTGGGTCCATTTTGCCTGCATATAGTCCAGCCAATTTTGAAGTTTAGTCGCAGACAGGTCCGCCTTAAAATTGAGTGAGTCAAAAGCTCTTGTCAGCGAGTCAACCAGCGCCACTTGCTGATTAATAAGCGTTTGTGCGCTGGCAGCCATGGTGCATTAATATTAGCACCATTTTTTCAAAGGCAGAACAAGATACCGTTCTATATCTTGGAACCGCTTACTGAGTAACTTACAGTGCGGTTTATTGGAGTCAGCTCCTAGAAAGCATTCATTGACGTTTGGAGTAAATTACCAGACGTTGAATTCAGGGCATAAAATACAATTGGGCTTCCGCAGGAGAGCGTCCATTCACAACGAGCGCCCAACAGTGTGATTTACTTAGAATGCTCCCCAAGTGCCCTTCTAAATGAATGCTCCCCAGGATGTCTCCCAGAAATCAAAATCAATGATTGATTGTGTTTTTTATGCAGAGAACAGACTGTTATGAAAGAAACCACTCTGGCCCGAATGTATTTTTTAACATAGTAATTTTCAACTCGAAATTTAACATAGTAATATTTAAACCTAGACACAATACTGTAAGAATTTTTAAGTAAATTGAATTTGCGAAAGTATGATAAATTTGAACTTTTTTCTGAGATTCGTTTTCACTTGTCAAAAATGTTAGCTGTAAGAAAATTTTGCTGTTTTTAATTTGCAAGAGTAGAATTTTAAACTCAATGTTTTCAAGCTGAAACACATTTCAATTTCAAATTTCATGCGAATGTGAATTGCGAAAGCCGGTCAAAATCAATTTTTGATTGTTTGTGTGTGTTTTTTTTGCAGAGAACAAACTGTTATAAAAGAATCCGCTCTTGCCTAAATTTCATGCGAATGCGAGTTGCGGAACACAATTTAATTCATGTGTTCATAAAAAAAATATTTTTCGCAGTATTACGAAAACTGTTTTCAATTGTTTTAGATCCCGAATATTTAACTTTATTAAAAGTGCCTGCAAAATCATATTTTTTTAATTAAGCACGTTGCAAGAAATAAGTAAGCGCTTATTTCAACATTTTTATCAAACTTAACCTCTATAGCATTCTTTGACAGTTCAATGTCTGAACATTGTCATAAGGACATTTGTTTGATTTTTAGAATGTTTTTCGTTAATTTATTTCTTCTATTTTATTTTCTTCTTTTAATACATTATGAAAAAAAAACATTTTTCAATATTAAATAGTAAGATAAATTTAAATTACAAAATAATATAAAATTTTAGAAAATTTGAATTTTTCTTTTTTTTAATAAAAATTAAATTGTTCATGTTCAAATATTATTGTTTATGCTTGAATTGTTCATAAATATTGTTTTTCTAATCAAGAAATGAAATCAACAATTTACAAAACAGCACTAAGAACTCTGGAGCTAAATTGGCTCCCTTGTATTTCTAGGAGTATTTGTAGATAGGTATGAATAATATTAATAAATTGAAAAAAAATTCTGCCAAAATGAAGGAAACTATAAATAATTAAATGTTACAAAAGGATTTTAGATTATATTAAGAATTTACAAAGTTAAAGAAAAATTAAAACCGCGCGGACCTAATTTGGCTATCTTCGTAATTCTATTGTTAATTTAATTAATTTGTTATAATCATTTAATGATATATCATTTTGTACTGAGCTAGCTGGGTGAAGCAGTAATGTTTTCATGTCATAAACGAGAACTAGCGCGTTAATATTTTTGTTTTCCTCTTATCGAAACTGAAATGCGACAGTAGTTTCACTAAAATTCAGAAAAAAACCCTTCCTTCCTGCCTGTCTTTATTTCTTAGTTTTTCTCACTTACTATTCTACTCTGATGACTAGACAGCGGATTATATGCAAATGCATATTTTTTATTTTTGATCACAAATTAATAATTTTTGTATACAAATAAATTTTACAAATTTCTGATTTAAAATTGATTTGCATATTTTTGGAAATTTTGCATAATTGCATATGTTTTGCATTTGCGTATATTTTTTGCATATTTTTTGCATATTTTACATATTTGTTGCATATTTCGTATTTTTTAGATATTTTGTGAACATTCATAAACTTAGAAATATTATTTGAAATATAATGTAGTATTATCGTATTTTAAAATAAGAATCTTTAAACAAATCAAATTCTTTGGAAATTTGAGATAATTCAGTAAAACGAAAACGTTTGTTTACACTAGCGGACAGGTATTCCAATATAATGAAAACTTTAGTTTTAATATCAGTTTATTTTATGTCTTCTGATTGTCCAGTCGTTTTAAATTGAAGAAAAAATGACTAAGATTTCCAGAAAAAAATGTGCTTTAATTAAAGATTGGATACAAAAAACCGATCCTGAAAATCTAACTTTTGATCGAAACTCGCTATATTGCAATAAATGTGAAAAACAGGTTTGTATTGTTTGTTCTTCATTTTAAAACATTATGTGGGTTAAACAATTTTATCATTTTTCAATAATAAATCAATACTTTTATAATATTTATAATATTTATATCTCATAAAATTTATTGTATAAATACCTTTAAACAAATGGCAGTGGTTAAACAAAGTCTTTTATTAAAGATATACCGTAGGTATTGTTTCAGCTACCTGAAGGAAAGAAGACAAAGCCTGAAAAATTGGATTTGTATGTATTTTTGCCCTACGATTTCAATAGCGTATGAAGTTTTGAGATAGAGGTAGTTTTTAGGGGTTGAAATTTTTTAGTTTCGAAGGGGTGAATTGTTTTTTTCAATATCAATTTCGCTGAGTTGTAGAGCGTAAAAAATTGCATAAAAATTATTTTATCTATTTTGTTCAACCCCTAACCGAAATTAAAGCCCAAAAATGTGACTTTTTGTAAAATGCAACGAGAAATTCGAGTTCTGGAGCAATAAATCATGTATTTATTATAATTATTAAAATATCTTGACAAAAATAAAGTATTACGTATGAAAAAAAACAAAATTTGTCAATGTATTAAGGATAGATTTTAAGGGTTGTAAAGTTTTGGAAAAGGGTGAAATTAAACGTATGAAATACGTTACGTATAATAACATATGATTATTTTCCGTATCGTCGTCCCTTACGAATAAGGGGATATATTTCCAACAAAAGCATTGTTGGAAAAAGGGATACTTTAAAATTTTCTTTCAAGAAAGGATAACTTATAGTATTCTTGAAAAAGAGAATATGTTAAAAAATATTTGTAAAAGAGGATATCTCTATATATGTCTGTATACCACATCCAAAATACATACATATTAATGACGCTCGTATATTGATATCAAAGTGACTTCTTAAGTCTTCACCTAAATGTTTCGAAGAAAACACACTTTTTTTACTTCTTCTTTGCCAATTTTTAAACAATAATCACATATTAGATCAACTTTTCTGGCAAAATCAATTTTAGTTGAAAGTTTTACCTTTAGATAATTGTTACACAATCTCCACACTTGACAGATTTAATCAATTCAGTTAGTACGTCAATATCTCATATAACATAATTGTTATGGTCTTCTTTCTGTTCGTTACATGATATTTTTTGTACGTCTAATAATTCACGAAATCCAGATATGCTTGGATTGACATTTTCATTTTGATAAAAGTTTTTTCTAATTTTTTTTCCACGGTATCAGATGGAATATTTTGTGAATTTTTAGATTTTCTAAATAAAGACCGAATTATCTTCGAATGTGTTTTACGTTTTCTAAATTTTGCCATTTTATCACGAATACATTTAAATAAATATCAACTCAATCGTGTATGAATGTCTTGAAATTCATAACGGGAAGAAATATTCGAATTACTATCTATTATTAATATATAATTTGTTTTTATAGTGAAATAAAATTTGTTTATATTTACTTTATTTTGAATTTGAAAAATAAATTTCATAATCAAGTTGAAAAAACACCAAATTATATATTGTCGTCCCTTACGAATAAGGGGGTATATTAAGGCATTGTTAGAAAAAGAGATACCTTACAATTTTCTTTCAAAAAGGGATAACTTATAGTATTCTTGAAAAAGAGTATATGTTAAAAAATATTTAAAAAAGAGGATATTTTTATACATGTCGAATAAGAGAATATGATAAACTCTCCTTGGAAAAAGCGATATCTTTCGTGGTTATTGAAAAAGGGGATATATTTCGTGGTTTTGTTAAAAAAAGGCATATCATTTTAGATTTTTTTATTATAATTAAGATTAAATATGCTATAATTTGGTTTTGTCCAGCATG
>JABFPM010003346.1:0-14549 GCA_022817325.1 Idris sp. 1 HC-2018 | reverse complement strand
TAATGTTTTTTCATTAAAAAAATGAAATTTGCAAAATCATTTAAGTCCTTAAATATAATTTTTTTCATCGAATAAACTAATTAATCATTTAATAATCAATGTTAAAGAGATAATGTCTAAGTATTTTGTTCAAAACAACAAGAAACAATTTTATTTTACAGGGAATATTTAAATAAATCAACTTTAAACATTTTCTCAATATACATTTAACCTGCCATATCTTGAAATGTCAAAAAATGGACTTAAGTCGTTCTTCTTATTACCCACAGAATTGTTATTAATTTTTCAACATAATTTTTTAAATGCAATAGTTATTTCAATAAATTCTTCAAAAAATATAACTAATAAAGAAAGAAAAGTAACTCGGGATATTTTATTTTTAAATTGTACTATTTTTTAAAACAAAACTCGGAAATGCACATTGACGCATAATAGTATTTCATTTTCCAATTATTATTGAACATACTTACTATGAGTGAAATATTGTACAATGTAATATTTGTTTGTAGTATAAATTTAAATATTTACAACAGTTTTAGTAGTTGTTAAAAAGAGAAAAAATTTCACTATAAAAAGTATTATTAAATTATGTAACATGGAGTATAGGGATCAGGTGTAAATTAATGTAAAAAAAATAATTATTATCATTTATTTACTAAATCAATGGAATAATTTTCCAATGAGAAATTCATAAGAAATTAAAGAAGTTAATTATTTAAACTTATATTACTTATAATAATAAGTTATAAATTATATTACTTAGAATAATAATTGCATATGAAAAAATCATAGCTTACGTTCATAGCACTTATTTATAAAAATCAAATATCTAGTTTATTATTTCTAACGAATTTCATTGTATTATTTATTTTATAATAAATAATTAAATTTCATGTTATTTAAATTCGTCTTTAAATACTAACAGTCAAATGTATTAATATATACAATAATAGTTAACATTGACCTAGAGTTCATTTATACAAAAATTTCATTTATAAATTCTATATGGTCTCTTAACTTTTCATTAGGGCACTTAGCAATTTCTTTTTAAAATGTACTAAGAATATCTTCAAGAGTTGTTTTAAAATCCATGTTAGATATGTGATTTCTTTCCAAAAACAATTCATATTCCTGAAAATAATTGATGATAAATTTTAAAACAGTAATACTTTATTGGTAATAAGATTCGTGGTTAGAGTGCAGTTGATATGTTTTAGTGTAAAGAAGTTTTGTTGTGGAATCAAGTTTTTATATGTAAAATTATTTTTCGTAGTGCAATGTGTTGTAAATTTTACAGTGCTATCTGTTTCCAATGGAGACAAAATATTAATAATTTTTGCTTTTTCAATAATTCAAATAATTATGCATTTTTAAGTTGTGAAATTAACACTTTGCAGAAATGTATATATGTTAAATTATGTTACGCGGTGGTTAACAATAAATAGTGTAATTTTAAATTTCTTTAAAATTATGCATTATTTTTTAATATACATTCATAACAAGACAAATGAAAAGATTTATAAAAATTGCACATTGATATGAACTGAAGGACATATGGATAAACTACAACTTGGACAAACGTGTGTGTAGAGGTGTGTTTAGATCCATGTATGAAAGTGTGAATGAAAAAAAAGAAAATAATATAAACAACCGATAACATACCTTAGCTGGCTTTTTGTAATTTTTTTTGATAATTTGAAGGAACATTCTTTGTTCATCTGTCAGTTGTGGATATATTTCATCCCATTTATCTCCATCTCTTAGTCTGTTTTTAATTTTCTTTGCTTGCAATCGTTTGATTTTACGATTTGTAGAGTAAAATTTTTGTTTATAAAAATCCATTTTTTTTTCATTTTATAACGAATGTCTTGAATAGTGTAGTTTGACTTTTTTACTGTGTCAGTTGGTACAGACGAAATAGTTGGTTCAGAGGTGGTGGATGGTTCAGATGAAACAATCGGTACAGAATCGGTAGACAAGTCATGTGACGTGGAGGCTATTATGTCAGATGAAGTTGAATTTATTACGTCAAATGAGGCTGAGCTCAACAGATTATTTGTAGAAACTGACTGATCAAAGACTAAATTTGAATTATTGGAATCGCCATTAGCAATTAATAAGTTATTTGTACTATTCACACTTGAATAAATTTGTGTTGACGTTTGTGGGATGGCAATAGATAAATTTGAAGTACCTGTTAAAATAACATTTGAATAAATTCTACTTTCAATTAGACTTTGTAAAATGAATCATTATTAAGTTTCAAAAATTACATTATTTTCAAGTAAAAAATCTGAAAATATTTACAAAATTAAATCATTTACATTTATTTGTGTACACAATTTTTAACAAAAAATGTGAAAATATTTTTATTTCATTTGATTTCAACGTTTACTTTTTTTTAATTACAATTTTATACTACTGATACTTACTAGAATTACTTTGTGGTGTTGATGTTATCAGCTCGGCTGAATTATTTACTTCAACGGATGGTACATTAACGCGATGTCGAACGGAAATTTGCTGTCTCTCTCACACTTTTAGTGATATTTCAAATTATTTCTTTATTGTAATTAATTTTGAAAAAACGGCAATGTAACCACCCTTGGCATTTTATGGGAGAATTGAATAAACTCGAAAATTACGAAAAATATTGAAAATTGCTCAAGTAGTTTCTGAACTACAACAAAATATCGTAGTTCAGAGAGACAGCAAATTTCCGTTCGGCATCACCTTAAGAATCGGTATCGAATAATCTAGTAAAAGTCTTGTTTTGGAATATTTGTTCACCATTTCTTCTGGAAAATGTTTAAAGCAAACCCGATATTTTTCTAATTCCTTATTGGACAGAGCTGAAATTTACAATAAATTGTATTGATATTTCTTTAACAATTTTCTTTATAAATTATAATTTTGTTAACGTTAAATATGTCTAATAATTTCTTTTTATGTAAATAAAATATTATCTTTGAAATAAATTTAGCAAATGTGTTGTGCTTTCAATATTATGAAATACTTTTACATAAATCTGCTCCGAATAATTTCTTTTCCAGATATGCTCGATTACAAGATATTTAATTAATAATATTTCATCAATTTTTCATTGTTCAAACACAATGATGTCTTCAAATTTTGTATATATTTTACGACGTGTCTATAATCACCTTAAAACCAGAAACCAGAGACCAGAAACTAGAAACTAGATAAAAAAACTGCGTTTATAAGTATCTACACCAGAAACAAGAAGATCTACACCAGATAATAGAAAATGATTATTTACACCAGACACCGGAAATATCTACACCAGAATAATAAAATTAAATTTTTTTTACAGGAAATACATTAATAAAATGCAACAAAATAATTCGCTCTACTTTTTTCCAGCACACGAGTGACAGCTCAAGTTTGTTTTAGGTTAAGTTATGATACACACCTGAGCAGTGAGAGAGAGAGAGAGAGAGAGAGAAAATTTCTGAAACAAAATCGACCAATTATAAGTTAGCTGTAAAAAGACCGCAGAATTTGAATATCTCAATCTTTATAATCTTACCGTCAGTTTATAATATTAATAGTAATTTCAATTATTGTTATTAATAATAATTCTAGGATAAGTTTAATTTTAGTTTTTTATTTCACAATTGAAAATCTTTTTCAATGTTATAATTTTTAAACATTTGAAAAATGTAATCTATAGCGCTTTGAAACTTATTGATTTTTATTTTCGATTGGCGTTAATGAGAGTTGAATAAAAAAAGGGATTCGAACTTTTATGGCAAAAAAACATGCATGCTTCTACTCACAGAGTCGCAAATCATTTTTAGCTGAAAAAATATAAGATTAGAACTAAGTTAAGATGAAAATTTGATTGTCAACTTGATTAACTTATGAAGACTGCAACTTTTTGGTGCAACTTGGGCAGTACCATTTGACATTATCGCGAGGCAAACGTTTTAACCCGGTACATTTGAGATCAAACCACAGCAAGCAATATTCGCAACCAACCGAATCCGGTTCTAAAGTATTCTTACATTCAGCGCAAGTGAAGACGTTAATCTTTTCATCGTGAAATTTGCTTTTTTTCTCATTTAAGAAATGACTGAATTTTCGATAAGCTGATTTCTCAAAACAGACTTCAATGAGCTCAACGTTTACATCTTTATCTAAAAACGAATCTTTTATCGACTCTTCTGACACATCTTTCTCTTTTATCAAGTACTCTCCTCGGAGAACATTGTTCGAAATGTTTTCTGGCAAAATCCATCTGAGCATTTCAATTCGTTGTTTGAATTGGCTCAGGTCGCAAAACGAAACTGGTTTCAAATTTTTTTTCTTCGTTCCTGCGACGGTCAAAACCGCGGATTTTCGTGGTCTTCCGCGAGAAGGTTTTTTCTTCACGATGAGGTTGGCTACGTTTCCAGAGCCAGGAGAGACGTTTTCCTCCAAGCTTTCTTTTTTTTGAAGCTCAGCTTCCGAAACGGATGGATCACAAAACTCTTGAACATTCGATAGTTCAGCAGGTGATGGCCGATGCTCGTGTTCGTTCGTTTGTTCGACGGGTGGTGAGACCGATAGTGTCACAGTATCGCCATTTTTCTCTTGGCTCTGGCTGGTCATCAAATCAGTACGTTGCGGATCAACAGCTTGAGCTGGCGGACGAAATCGGTCCTGCATTCTTTTCTCTCCTTGCAAAATTTCGAACCCGTCTTTCTCCATTAATGTACCTTCGGCACATGACTTTGGTGTACCAGATCCCATAAAGCTCGTCCCATTTTTTTCAAAACCTGTAAAATCAATTCAAAATATGGTAACTATTAATTAATAAATAAAAAATTAACAATCAAGTTAAATGAAAGCGTTTTTTTAATTTTGTTTTTATGTTAAATTATTTTTTTTTAATTTAAAACAAACAACTATTTAGTTTCCAAAATTGAAATTCATACTGGGATTTGACATAAAACCAATTGCGACCTCTGATGGCACAACTGGAACTAATTTCAGAATTTTCACAGTTGTTTAGAAATGAAACGGGAGGAAAGATATCAATTCATTTTAGTCTTAAATTAAAGTTTTTTGCTAAAATAGTAAATACAAGTAATTAAAAAGCTACAATTTATTATATTGTAAAAAATATTGAGCTGTTAAGAATTCTCAAAGTAGTTCATGTGGCGCCGCCAGAGGGCGCAAATAGTATTACGTCAAATCCCAATCAATTTTTTTTAAAATTTGAAATCGAAATTTGAAATAAACATTGGTTTTTAATTTTATAATTCAACAATATTTTACCTGCAGTGTCTGTGCCAGTGGACTTAGCGCTTTCAGTTGCTTTCTGACTAGCACTGATGACGGGATCATCTGCTGACTCGCACCAGTTGTTAAATTCCGCGGGCTCAACGTTTTCCTCGTACAGCTGGTTCAGTTGATCGAGAAAAGATGTTATTGCAGAAAAACGATCCCTGGGGTGTTTCTCGTTGAGTAATTTTTCACTCAAACTGTTGTTCAAAGAGAATGAAAAATTTAAATCCATCGACCCTTTGTGCTGATCGTATTCGTTGCTCCATAACGTCATTAATTCCAGCATCTCAGTTATGAGATCCAAGCACTTAGTTTGAAGCTGTTTGTACGGCTTGACGACTTTTTTTAGTTTATTAACACTGTTATTGAATTGTTCATCAAACAGATTTCCTGCAATACCACGAAGAATTTTTGTTTATTTGTTTTTTGCAATTTTTCAATGAAACAAGGATCGAATTAATCAATCATATTGATTATTTGGGATTTACATCATAATTATGATATCAGCTAAAAAAAGAATTTTGGTCTACGCATTTCTGTTATTTATTTAATGAAAGAAATCAATACTATTTTTTTTCCAAAAACGTACTGGCAAAAAATGCTAAAAAAATAAATCAACGAAATAAAAAAGAAAAAAAATACAATTGCAGTAACCTGCTTGTTGTGAGCTTCCGTTTCCGACTAGTTCATCGTTTGGTTGATCGTTGACTGGCAAAGAGGGTTCATTTGCACCGTTTGATTCACGATCATCAATCGCTTCTGCAACATCATTGTCCCTATCTTCGTCTTGCTGCTAATAGTAAAATGGAAATAACAGTAAATAGAGAATTCGTCAACATTAAAACGATAAAAAATAAATGTTATCGAATGATGTAATTGTTGAAAAAAAACAAACAAATCAGAGTAAACGGTTCTCAACACGAATAATAAATTAATAATAAAATTAGTTTACAACAAGCTCTGCATTTGATGTTTTGTTTTTTGTGTTTTTTTCTCGTACCTCGTTTAGTCTAGGATGTTCGTTATGGCTATCATTAACCTTGACGACAATGTATGTCTTTTTGGTTTTTCTATCCGCTCGAATTTGAAGATGCATTGGACAATCCGTTTTATGTACACGACTGAAAATAAACTATAATTCTTTAGGACCATTTTTGTGTCAAAATTAACTCGTCGAGTCGCTCTCGTGACTTTTGATAAATAATTCAATTTGCAATATACCCGGCTGCGAGGGGACCATCTTTAACTTTGTTCTGGCCGGCATAAATGCACTTCCAAAGAATAGAGTAAAACGGTAAATTGCAATTTTCTGGCTTCGCAATTTTCGCAGACTTAAAAGAGTGGGTGCTGGAACGAATTAAAGTTACACCGTTTGCACGTTTGTACTTGTCGATGGCATTTTCCACTTCTTCCAAACTTGGATAAACGCCTCCAATCACAAAACCAAATTCAGCCATTTCGAAACACAACTACGATTAACGGTTCGACAACGAAAGGCGAAAAATTTCGCAGAGAAAAAACTGCAAAACACTCTTTATCGTCTCACTTTTCAAATATACAAAACATCCAAACTAAATGTGATGTAGTACTACAAACTTTATGTATCACTGACAAAAATCCCTAATAATAGGTGGCGCTGCTCGTAGTGACATTAGTATGACCTTCTATTGAGGCAGCCAATTTTTTAAGACTAGAACATTTTACTTTTATGGAACTATGCATCAATGTGTTGGCAGGCGTTATATTATACACAAAAACATTGTTGTGCGCATTTAGGTCTAAACGACAAAAAACGATTCGATAAAAAAACGTTAAGTCTTATTTCTCATCTGCGATCGAATTGAAAGAAGGTAAAAATGCAATTTTTTACAGTAATTTACCCTGGTTTAAAGAACTAGGATTTTCAGGCTGGAATTTTAATGCCTGAAATAGCCTAAGAAATGCAATGGAAAATTTGAGTTCAAACGCAAGGTTCTATGCTTTTTCTGGTTAAATTATTTTTTAAACAATCAGATTAATAAAATATATTGCAATTAGATTAATGATAAGATAATAAGTACAGTACGAAATTACAAAAATATTATTTTGAATATAAATTTTGTAATTTAATTTTTTTAACATGAAAAAACGAAAATCTAGTCAATTTTGGAAAGCTTGAAATCATAGAAAAATTGAAACGACGTAAACACGCATAGATTTGATTTTCTCAGGGGTGTTATCCAATTATAGGTTTCAATTATTTTCAATACCAAATTTCATGCGCTTTCAGAAACAAAAATAGCCTCATTAAATATAAAAAATTGTGCTGATTCAGCCAGAAAAAACATGGAAACTTGAGTTTAAACTCAAATTTTCCGTAGCATTTCTCAAGCTATTTTAGCCTGAAAGCACTAAAATCTCAAGCACTAAAAATCCAGCTTGAAACTCCTAGTTCTTTGAACCAGGGTAATTGATATTCCTGAAGATATATGAGATTCAAATTAATTCGGATATTTGCAGATATGAGTATAAAAGTTGGTGAAAAGTTTGATAGCGCTGAAAGTTTTGAAAAAGCATTCAAATTATTTCAAGATGAAATAAAACAATGCTTTGTAACGGTCCGCGTTACTAAAAGTACTTGCAAAGAAGTTATACACAGAAAGATCGACACGCAGAAGTTTCCCTGGTACTACTCGGAACGTAAATGTATTTTCGGTCCTCGAGAACATGAATCAACTTCTGCAGGCTTACGAGAATCGTCGTAAGAAAAATGATAAAGTTAAAAATGAAAATAATAAACAAAAATAAAATTAGTATTTCTTATAATAGGAGTTCGAGAATGGATTGCCCTGCCGTGGTTAAAGTGCGTTTAGACAGAACCAACCAATTTTTGGTCATTAAAACTTGCAATCTAGAACACTCGTCAGTTCATGCTAATTCTGAGGTAAAATTATTGGTAGTTTTAAAAATTAACAAAAACTTCTTAATTCATTTAATAATTCTGTGGTGTTGAGGAAAAATCGGTTAACTGTTTTTTTGCACTTTGGAGTTGAAAAAAGCAATTGATTATTTTTGCATTGAATTTTTATAAATAAATAGAAAAAAAATTTTTAAGTGTCAAAAATTAAAATTTACAAGTTTTTGTAGAGTTTACATCTCAAGATTTAACGAAAAAAAAGATTGAAGTCTAATTTTTGTTTCCTAAATGCCACAGAATTATTAACCTTCTAAAAAAATTTTAGCTGTTCTATGATACACTGCCACCAGTTCGACGGTTGTCTGATGAGTCAAAAAAAACGCAGCTTATATGCTGAAAATGAAAGCCAATAAAAAGTTGCTACAAGCAGAGATACTCGAAACCAAAAACAAAAGTGTAACTCTCAAAGACTTTAGCAACTTGAGGAGCAAGGCAATTAGCAGTACTAAAGAATGTACGAATGATTTAACTGCCATCGTAAAAATCCTTCAAGACAATGGTTAGTGAATGAGATTAAATAAAAAATACAAATTACATTTATGCAAACAATTTGAAAAACTAAAAAATAAAATGATCTTTTTTTCTATACTATTGCAGGTGCCAATTACGCCATTTATTCTGAGCAAGAAGTTTTCAAAGCACTTTTTTTTCAAACAAAAGAGATGAAACTTGCTCTGAAATTATGGCCAGAAATTGTATTTATAGATGGCACATATAAACTGACCAACACTAATTCGACTTTTTTGTTGATTGTCGTTGAGGACTCAGACGCAAAAACGCGCGTAGCAGCTGCTTGCCTTTTGGAATCCGAAGATGCCAAGGTGTTGGAGTGGCTTCTTAAAAAATTCAAGGAATGGAATACAGAAGCATGCGCGGAAATTCGCAACTTCATGACTGATAAAGACCATACGCTACGAGGCATGTTGAAAAAGATTTTCCCGCACGTGAACTTGATAATCTGCTTGTTTCACACACTGCAAATTTTCGGACGACCAGCAACTTTCAAAAATATGAATATCAAAAGTAGTGTTCTGAACGAGTGCGTTGAGATAATTACGAAGATTGCATACTCCAAGTCCGTTAAGGAATATGATTTTCACTACGCAAAGTTGTGCAGCGTTGCACCGAAAGAGTTAATGGAATACTTCAACGAGAATTGGCACGAGATAAGAGATGAATGGGTCGTTGGTCTAATTCAAAATTTCAATTTTGATAACAACACGAACAACAGGCTGGAATCCTTAAATTCAAAAGTGAAACAAGTTGTCCAAAAAAACAGCAGCTTGGTGAGCTTTGTCATTTCCTTCTTCAAATTTTTGAAGTCACAATTGATCGAAAGGGACGCCAACACTGCTCGAAATTTCACAAAAGCATCGACCGATCCGAAACTAGATAATATTGAAAAAAAGTACGCCGCTTTTCTCACACAAAAAGCGCTGTCCTATGTTTTACCCGAGATCAAATCGTCCGATTACATCACTTTCCGAGATCAGAATTCGCTCAAACGCGAATGTACGACAAAACTTAACGATTCGCTTGTGAAATCGACGATTTTGGATTGCGAGTGCGCTCATTACCGATCTCTGGTTCTACCGTGCAGACATATATTTGCAACGCGCAAGCTTTACCGTGAGCCACTATTTGAACCAGCCTTGTGCCACACCAGATGGACGAAAACGCACGCTTTAAAAAGTAAGCAAATTGAAACGTCCGAAAAAGAAAGTTTGCCGGTTCAAACTACGGAAGTGTACAATCCATCGCCGAATTCTTCGCAAGAGGCCATCAAGAACAACATCAAAGATCGGGTGAAATCACTAGTTTACATAGGTCAGTTATCAACAGGATGGAAATTTTACGAAAAAGTAGTCGCCTTGAGAACAGTCATCAAATTTTGGGATGAAAAAGTCCAAGTCGAAGTGTTGCCGAGGATGTCTCCAAAGGATCCCAAATGTGAAGTGCCTCGAAAAGTTGACCTCACAGAACGTCGAAAAATTCTTCAGGAACTTTCAGAAGGTATTTTAGCTGAAAAAAACTTCACGAAAGAGAAGCACGCAGTTTTAAAACAAATCGAAGACTTCTGGAAGGATAACAAAAGCATTGAAATAAAAAAAACCAATCCCCATCAACCCGCTTGTGACGAGAAAAAAACAGCTGCAATTAGTATCAACAATTTAACGACTCCGAAAAAAATCATTGTTCAAGGAAAACCTCATCGAGCGGCCGAAACTTATGTCGGGAAAAGGAAATGTCATGCTGCGAAAGAAAACCGCCTCACGAAAAAACAAAAAATCTAACGAGAATCACAGGATCTATTAAAAAGCAGGTAAAGTTACTAACAATTCAAATATATGTAGTTAATTACAATACAATAATTAATTACTCTTTTTTTACAGATATGATTTCCTCTACTTTTGTTGTCTCAATCCTCGAGTTCAAGTCTCTGTGAAATTTGGTTAAAAAAACAGTTAATCACAAAAAATAAATTGGTGCTTTAATTTTGTCGATTCGCAAAAATAATCTACTATTGATTATTCAAACACTTACACGTGTATTTACATCGCATAATATAAGAGATTGAGATATTCAAATTCTGCGGTCTTTTTACAGCTAACTTATAATTGGTCGATTTTGTTTCAGAAATTTTCTCTCTCTCTCTCTCTCTCTCTCACTGCTCAGGTGTGTATCATAACTTAACCTAAAACAAACTTGAGCTGTCACTCGTGTGCTGGAAAAAAGTAGAGCGAATTATTTTGTTGCATTTTATTAATGTATTTCCTGTAAAAAAATTTAATTTTATTATTCTGGTGTAGATATTTCCGGTGTCTGGTGTAAATAATCATTTTCTATTATCTGGTGTAGATCTTCTTGTTTCTGGTGTAGATACTTATAAACGCAGTTTTTTATCTAGTTTCTAGTTTGTGGTCTCTGGTTTCTGGTTTTAAGGTGATTATAGACACGTCCTTTTTTTAATCTTATATATTTTTCACTTAAAAAAATGTTCAAAGTTCTATATTCATTAGGGTTACTAACATGGAGACTTTGAGTTAAATAAAAAACTTATAGTTGGCAGTTGTATAAGTGTGAGAGAGAGGTCCGATGATCTCCGGGTTAGCTCTAGTTCTAGCGTTTGGCATTTAACCTAAAAAACGTCTCTATTTTTGTGCGTTTAATTATTATATTCTAAACCTTAATAATCATAAATATTCTTAAAAGCACTAAATTACTATTTATACATAAATAATCAATTTTTTATACTTATTATCTACAAATAATATGCACAAAAAAACAAAACTTACGTGACAAAACGTACAGTTGTATTTTAACAAAAAATCATCTATCAATAAAGTTTAAATTTAAATTTTAATCATTGTATGTTTTTTGAATACAAATGTGTAAAAATCAAAGCATTTCATCATTACAGTAAATTTTTTACGCCCAATTTTTGTGGAATGAGTTTCTGGATACCCGTGAGCTAATTGTTGTTAAAGGTCATAGCGCTATAAGTAATTAAAAATTATTTGATTCTTTATCATTTTCCGAAAGCTTAGTTGTGAATCGGAGAATACAAAAGTTTTGGTTCAAACATTTTATTTTTTGATAGTTTTTTAGTCAAAATATTTCGCCCGAGTACAAAGTACACGACGCAATCGGCGGAAGGTTAACCCTTAACCCTGAATTATTTTTGTTATAACTCTGTTTTTGTTTGCCTTGATTTATGTAATTGTTAAGTAACAATTTATAAATAAATAATTATGAAAATGTTTAATAAACAATGCTTTTTAAAGTTTAAACCATAATTGCTTATAACACCAAGTAAAATCTTGATAAATTATTGTTAAATATACTCAATAAAATATAGCGATCTCACAGACCGGCATTCTTGGGATACGTGCTGTTTTTTAGGTAACAGGGTTAAGGGTTAAATGCAAATAACCTCAATTCAAATTAATTTATTTTAATTTATCCAAGCATAAATGTTGTCTCTTAAATTTCTCTTTGTAACATCTGGAAAAACTAATTTTATTACTGTCCTTTACAGATTTATTAACCATGTTTCCTATTAAGCCAGCAATTCATAAATATGAACCGTACTTTGACAGACAAAATATAATCAATTACATGAAAATGTACGAGCAAGCACACTGGGCACCTGAAATTAACACAGTTACAAAAAAGAACCCAAAACAATCGACAAATGGCCGTAACGAAGGCAATAATTTTTTTTCGAAATGTTCAACTGACAAACGTGCTTCTGAACTGTACAACAAAAGCATAGCTTTTGCTCCAAAAGGTTCTATTGAGCTGTCCCTTGCTCATGCAAATAAATCGGCAATATTATTTCATTTAGAAAAATATGAAGAATGTTTGCAGGCAATTGAAACTTGTCTCAATTTGAATAACTACCCTGAAGATAAAAAATTTAAGATTTATTTACGAAAAATTAAATGTTTATGTAAATTAGATAGAAAAAGCAAGGCAGAAAAAGTTTACAACGAAACAAAAATTTGGATCCGAGAAAAAGTTTCAGCAGAAATTAAAGTTGAAAAATTAAATCAGCTACAAGATTGTTTTAAAACAGAAGCTGTAGAAAAAAAATTTGTAGTAAATATATTTGAAAGTGTTATGAAAGAGTTAACATGCTCAGAATCAAACAAAGAAATTCCTGCATTCACAGATGCAGTGACTTTAAAACACGATGACAAATTTGGAAGACATTTAGTTGCTACGAGGAATATAAAAGTTGGAGAAATCATTGGAAGAGAAAAACCGTACAACCAAACTTTACATTTGACAAAAATGTATTCTAATTGCTGGAAATGCGTTGGAGAAGTTTGGAACTGTGTTCCTTGTGATCACTGTGTCAATGTTATTTACTGTTCTGAAAAATGTTGAGATGAATCTTGGAAAACTTTTCACGACGTAGAGTGTGAGATTTTCATAGACCTAAATACAATAACTGCTAAAAATAACAATACCTTGGTAGATTATTTTTTTGCTGGTTTTCAAAACTCTATTAAGGCTGTAAAAGAATTTGGAACTCTTCAACATTTGAAGGAAGAATTAAGTGAGATTGATGAATGCAAAGGTAAAAACATTGTTTGGTTAATCAATGTATATGGAATAACAGTTGATTTTTTTCAGACCCACGTGTAAAAGGTTTTTCAGAGGATGGAACTTTCCGAAGTGATTCTTACAAAAGTTATTATAGTCTTTACGTTGTCGCAGGAAAAAGCATAGACGACAATTCAATATTTTTGATTGAATTTGGAATTTTCGCTTCTTATATTCTAGCTGTAAAGACTTTATTTTTTGGAATAAAATTTAACGGAAATTGGAGTGATTTATATGCTGATGAAGATGTTGTTTTTATGGCAAAGCTAATCACGAAAAGTATTGGTATTTACAATACCAACTCCTTCGAACTGACAGTGAAAGTATATTGTTTATTTCCTTCAATTTTAACTACTCAAATTCAAATGTGTAAATTCAAAATTAGTCGATGATAATTAATTTATTTTTAGGAAAGCGGTGGATGTGTTTTTCCAGCTTTTAGTTTATTAAACCACAGTTGTTATCCAAAAGTTCACATTCTTTTCAAGGATGATGAGTTTTTTGCATTAGTATTGAATTCAATCCAAAAAGGAGAACAGGTTAACATATTTAAAAATTAACTTTTATTTGTTAAATTAGTTATTTTAAATTTATTAAAGTTTTAAATAATTTTTCTAAATATTATACGAAAAGCAATTTCTCTTTGTTTTGTGTGTTTTTTTTTAATTATAGTAAATATTTGTATTTTTATCTTAGATATTTTTTCTTAAATAAAAACGTGCCTATAAAAATCAATCAAAATACTTATTATTACAAACTTTATATAATTCTAAATAATTTGCAGATTCGGATTTCATATTTTAATTTAAATAACACAACTGCAGAGATTAGACGCTATGAATTGTGGAAAAAATATGAATTTGTTTGTGACTGTATAGCTTGCAAAAACTACTGGCCTTTACTAAATAATTATCCGCCTCTGCAGGTAAATTTAATTTATTTTTACTAAATCATTTGTAATTCCGTCTTATGTCTTTGCTTGATAAATTATATTAATAAAATTACCATTATGGTGTTCAATTAATATAAAAATTTGTAATTTTAAAAATGAATTGCTTACAAATTAACGATGAATGTTCTGAGAAATATTTTTTTTTCTTTTAGGATATGAAATTAATTAATTTTTATCGTACTGCAAAAATTTTTTATGAATTGCATTTTTATTATAATAACGCTATGAAATACCAAA
>JABFPM010003345.1:0-14550 GCA_022817325.1 Idris sp. 1 HC-2018 | reverse complement strand
TTAATATATTTTCCGTCGCACTCTTTTTTTTACATTTCATTTCGCTATAACAAATACTGAATAAATCTGTGTAGATTTTACGTTTTATCGAGAACAGTTCTGTTGAGAATTCGAACACACGTAGACTTAAAATCGTAATGTTTGTTTAATAAACGTTGTTTACGTGAAGTTATTTGTACCCAAAATCATTCCAGTTATATAGTTCCACAGCCGCGCCGACAAGTTATTTAGAAATTGTTCTATTAATAACTTGCAAATATGAGGGGAAACATTTATCATTATTTTCAACAATTTGTTTCGCATTCATTAACTTGCTTTCACGATAAATTAAAATACATGCAAAGTTTTTCGCAAAAGAAAGTCACTGTAAATGTTTTTTTTTCATAGAAAATTAATTTAAAGTATGTCAATGTTAAGTATTTTATACTTAAAAAAATATTTTCAAATGTATAAAATTATTATATAAGTATATTTTCTTCAAAATTGTTAACTTAAAAACTGAATAATAAATCTAAAGTGCGTACCCGAAACGTGAACAAAATAACTCGAAAGAATTGTATATCATCATCCTTTTGCAAGTTAACCCGCTCAAATATGAATAATGTGCATGTTTTTGCACAAATAATGCGATTAAAGATTTGAGGGTACAGTAATAAAGCGTATTCGCAGTGAAATGTAATTAACACGAGAGAAGATTACAATATTTGTCAGACAATCAATATTAACAAATCGATGCTTTTGAAATTGAATGCTGATAATAAAATTAGTATTTTAATATTAATCAAGCTGAGTTACAGTTTTGGTTTTATTTATAAGCATTGCTTTATCAAATTAAAGAACAAATCTTATATCTTACCAATTAAATATAATGAAGAAGCGAATATTATGGGCCATGCTAATTATTAATAATTAATGAAATTAACCAAAGAAATGAAGATTTTAAATAAATCTGCAAGCAAAATTTTGTTATGTAAAACATTAATTATGATCAAAATATGTATGGTTTTTCTTGCGACATGCAACTAATTTTAATTTTTTTTTTGAAAATTTGTATATTTTAATAAACTGTATATATTTTTTAAACCTATTTACTTATATTTGAATTAAATAAGCATTATATTTATATAAAAAAATCACTATTGGCTATTATGGGAAACTAACGTCTTGAAACTGTCGGCTATTAAGGGCTTTTTGCACTTTTTTTTAAACAACGTTTTCAATTTATTAATCAATTTTTTATATAAATATACAAACGAAATTTTACGCAGAAATAATCAAATTAACCAATAAACTCAAATAGGGTCAAGTCGGGTAAAAATAATCAGTTTCATGAATTAACCATAAAACTTCATCGTTTTTACGACAGAAATATAAACAAAGATTTTATAAATATTATTGCATATTTAAAAACTAAAAAATTAACTGCGTTGAAAATTACGCAACAAATTATAGGCTGATCAGTTTTACCCGCCAGTTCGGGTAAAAATGATCAGAATATAATTTTAATACAAAAATGCAAAAAATTTGTAATGATTCAGCAAATTATCAAGCCAGTATATCACATCTGCTAAAATGCAATAACTAATTGAACAAATTTAGTTAATTAATAGAAATTTGTATAATTCACTTCATAAATTCAAAGAACTTTAATCTCAAAATGTCAATAAAAAACCAAAATAGCCAGTTTCAAATTTTTAGTCAAAATTTACTATTATTGAATCAATAAATGACAAATTCTTAGTTATTTAGACATCATTTATATAATTTATCTCTAAAAATTAGCCGTCTGCTTTCAGCGAATGCATTTTAACATTGATCATTTTTACCCGATAACTTTAGTAAGTTAGTAATAAATTTTGGATTTATAAACAAATATTCTGCAGTATTTGCAGCATTCACAATACTTCAAAATATGTTTTCGGTGTAAAAGGTTGAAGTTTTTCATGTTACATTTAAAGATTGACAGTAAATTTGCAAGCGTTGAAAACAATTTCACACAGCCATATTGTGCTACAGGTAACAATAATAATTATATTCTAATTATACAATTACTTTTAAACTTGCACAAATTTAGTTTCATTAATAGAAAAAAGTATTTTTAATGAGAAAAAATATTTTGGTAAATGTTTTCAGTTATTTTTATTTTTCAAATTCAACTGATCATTTTTACCCGCTTTGCTCTAAACAAAAAAATTACATGTTATTTAAAATAGTTATAAATAGGAGAAAACGAGTATTATGAGCCGCCTAAGTTCATTTGTAAATATTTTAAATAACATGCAATTTCTTTTATTTATTTGAGTTTATTGGTTAATTTGATTATTTCTGCGTAAAATTTCGTTTGTATATTTATCTAAAAAATTTATTAATAAATTGAAAACGTTGTTTAAAAAAAAGTGCAAAAAGCCCTTAATAGCCGACAGTTTCAAGACGTTAGTTTCCCATAATAGCCAATAGTGATTTTTTTTATAAATATAAAGCTTATTTAATTCAATATTAAAGTAAATAGGTTTAAAAAATATATACAGTTTATTAAAATATACAAATTTTCAGAAAAAATTAAAATTAGTTGCATGTCGCAAGAAAAACCATACATATTTTGATCATAATTAATGTTTTAAATAACAAAATTTTGCTTGCAGATTTATTTAAAATCTTCATTTCTTTGGTTAATTTCATTAATTATTAATAATTAGGGTGGCCCATAATACCCGTTTCTCCCCTAAATTGTACATATTTTTGAAAATGACATTCATTCATGTAATGCAATTTTTTTTATTCGGAATAATTAATGGATAAAATATAAATATATTCAGTAAGTAATGAGCAAAACGACATCAGTGGTTATGAAAGTTAATGATAAAAAGTCAGCAGCTATCTCCTGCTGCACTTTAATTAAATTATTTTCCTTCTCTAATTTTAATTTACTTGCATATATTGCTTCAGCAGGACTACAAAGTTATACGCAGTGGTGTCATTTAGAAAAATTACATCAAAATAAATTTTCTTCTTTGTTAATTCTTTTAGAATCTAACTTTTCAAAGCTCAAGTAAAAAGTACTATTTTCTTCTTGGAAACAATTTTTGATGTTAATGTATCAAGTGCTTCGTTATCTTCGTCCTCAGTTTTTTTTCTTTCAACATTATTCTTAAATCACATTTTCATATAATTCTTCTTTAATATAAATTTGCATGACATCTTACATATATATAAGTGACACAATATTCGGTGACATAAGCCTGTATTTTTAATTAAATTCATGTCCTTTACTTGCACGTAAGTGTCATTTATCTTTGCCTCTTCTGAGTCGTTTCTCCATTTCACATGCCGCGCATTCTCACCCTCAGTCTTTCTCAGCAGTTTGCCCAAAATTACTGAGCAATTCGCCGCGACGCCACTTTTCACAAGAAATCAAAATTATGCGCCGCAAAACTGGGTCAAGACGTTCGTAATACCAGAACAAAATTTGCCAGCAGACTATGCACTTTTCTTTTTTTTCACGGAATTTTTATGATGATTTGTCACCTAGATAATTCATCATTCAAATGTCCTACGTGGAACTCAAAATTGAAAACTTGTTAAAACTTTGCACTAAGGTACACTTTAAAAATGTTACAAATAAAAAAGTGTTGCGATTAAAAAATGTTGAAATACATTTTTTTCATAAAACGTTACTCTTACACTTGGCATTTAAGGAAAAAATGTTCAATTTAAAAATCAATTCTAAAATTGCGTGGAGTAATCATTTTGTATGCAACATAGTAATTAGTTTTAATATTTCAATTAAATAAAAAGACTTTGAACGTTCGAATATAAGCACTTGAGTATACAATCTTTTCGTTTTGATAAATGCCTCGATAACTCAAGATTTCGTGATAACAATTTTACAAAATAAACTTGCTACCGAGTTGAAATAATTGTATTAAATATTGTTACCCCTAGTTCCGTATATCGAATAAAAATCCGTAACTATATCACACGACGTGGTGTAATAAATAGTCAGCTACTTAATTATACAAATTAACAGCACTTTATTTACAATTCCAGTTTGTGTTTATGCTCTGACAATTCCACACAGACTCACGCTCCCTTTTTTTCTCACACCTCTTCTTTTTTGTATCTGTCACTTTTTTAAAACAAAACACACGTACATTCCATATTTATTCAACTTGACATTGCAACAATATTTTGCAACAATATTTTGCAACAACTAAAACGTTTGCAATATATCAATAATATATCATCAACGTGCAAGATACGCTGATTTTAGAAACGTTTTGAATCAAATTAGAACTTTGTTTCTAAATAATAAATCGATAATAATTATTTACAACATGTAAATTTACGGCATTCAACTAGAAAGTAACGCTGTTATCTCATCTATCAAACTTTTCCATTAGTCGATAGATCTTGTTACGATGAACAGTGTTCAATTTCTGATATTAACTAATTTGCAGGATTTGTTCGACATTCAATAAAACAAGAACATTTTAATAATCAACTAATAAAATAATACTTCATTAAACATTTTACTTTATTTAATTATAATTTTTTGTAAAGTTAATTAAGAAAATGAAAAAAAAAAAAATCTTTTCAACAACACTTGATAATTTGTTGATTAAAAAAAAGTTTTGAAAGCTAAAGTTCTTTTTTGTATTCAACTTCATTAAAATATTTACACCGATCTTGCATACAAAATAATTCATGCAACTAATTGAAAGCAAAGCTACTTTTATCGTTGCTAAGTATGTCGAATAGCTATGTTAAGAAGACGATGACAAAAGAATAATGTTGAAAAAAAGTGAAAGAATAATGAAGACTCGTTATAATCTTGGAGATACCAGGTGACCGAAAATTACATCTGATAGTTTTTTAAAGAGACAATTCTTTAAAGAAAATGTTTGTTAAAATAAAATTTAGATGTCACAGCATATGAGACATTTTTTTTGTCAGCACTTTAGAAAGCAGTAAATAAATAAGTATCGCTCAAATTTAATCGACCCTATTGCAAAATAGCTTTTCCAAGTGTAAATACGAAACGCTGCAATTCTGCAAGGAATTGCTTTTTCACACCCGCATTGTCACTGAGATAGTCACGTTTCAACAAATAAAAACTTATTGACAACAAATAAGGAAGGAGAAAAAAAAGAGCAGCACAATAATGATGTTTTAACGACAAATAGCAGGCCGTAATTGTCATTTCAATCCCTTATCTACAATGTTTTGCAATTTGTAACACGGCAAAGTGTTGCAGATATGTGTACAACACTTGAATTGTTCGCGATAAATTGACAAAGATAATGTTTGAAGTTTCATTTTACATGAATTTTGAAACAAAATTAGCATAAAATATTCTATTTGCAATTCGTTTTGCAAATTAAATTACAAATCTTATACAGAAAAATTGTTCGTTTATTTTTGTTTTCAATTATTATTTTAAATTTCAAATAGCTCTTGTATGCACTCTTCCTAAATATCATCAAATTTGTCTATATTTTATAAACTGCCCTGTATATTTTTGGGTTCCATATATATATATATATATATATCATTTATGCAATGTTCATTAAATTCAGAGATATGAATATGGTAATAAAATCAATGAATTTTTCGCAAAGGATGTGAATAATTTCGTTTAACATTTAGAGAAAAAAAATGAAAAATGTCTCGTCTAATATAAGAAGAGGTGGCACACAATACACTTAAAATCCGCTTTCAGAAATTGTATGTTTCTGAGAAAAAAATTATTATAATTTTATCACATAAGAACGTTCTTATAATTTCAATTTCAAAACGGCATTTCAAAATAAAACGTGACGGAGATAATAAAACTAAATTGAATTTGTAAACTTGTAACGAAAGCAAAATTATTATTATTATTATTATTTTCCATTTCTTTCCATTATTGAACTTTTTACTTGAAACATTTTATTATTGAGGAGAAATAAAATAAGATGTTTGTTTAGCTATCATTACAAATTATTGTAAAAAAGTAAATTTAAATATCAATGGCATTAAGTCGAGAATTGTTGCTTGATTACAATACGACAAATGCATAAAACATGACCAGATCGATTATGCAATTTATTTTTAAATTTTTTATTTTTCATGCTCCGTTTTATTGTACGACAAAAAAAAGGGATTTAGGTACGAAAATTCCTCTTTATTGAAGCGCGCACGAAACCCAGACGAACAAAGTGCAATCCGCGGGTGAAAGGACGAAGTCTGACTATTTTGACTGCACTCCACTGATACGACCTTCGGCATTGCGGTTGACGTTCGCTATTTGAGTGTTAAGTTGAAAACGACATTTTTAGAGAAATCGGTCGCGAAAAAAAAACAAAATTTAGTCATCTAAATAAGTTCCATTAATTTTTTACTCCTTCCTTATTTTTTCTTTTTTTTTAAATAAATATTGCGAAAAAAATCTTGCATTGATTGAAAATTTAAATAAGAGAATTGAAAGCGAAATGAATAATATTCAACGAAACTATTTTTTATTATTTAAAATGTTCTTCGAAAAAGTATTTACAATGCAAACTTGATAACATTTTACATTACATGGGATTCAAGATTCATATGCACAATATTCGAACGGTAAATTATATTATATGGAAAAGCGAAGCGAAAATCGAGTTCATTTATTTATATATTATATATAAATATCTTGTGATATAAAAAAAATATCAATAATTTTACTATTGCAAACAATCCGCAGATATTGATCTATTATTAACATTATATAATTAATTACACTTTTTTCTTTTTTTATCGCGTAATTATTTCTATGTAATTTTTGATTCTCTTATAATGGAAAATTGAACAAAAATCTATTTTAGAAATTTATCCAACCTTAAAAACTATGTAGATTTTAAATTTTGTATAAAAAAAATTCTAAACTTTTCTGAACAATTTAAAAGAAAGATGGTTCTTCAAAATTAATGACCTAGTTAGAATTTTGTTAAGAATACAATTCAATATATTTATTTGAGCAAAAATAGAAAATATATATCGTGTTCAAAACGATATATGTATACATTGGTAAATACATTTTTCTAACAAGTTTCGACTGCTAAGTGCTATTTTATCATACTCTTGTACACGTTTACACTATATATAGTTGCAATCCAAGTATGAACCACCTGTGCAAACGAAGCCCAAACGCTAAATTGTTGTCAACGTCAAGTGTATCATAATCAAGGCATTACAATTTAACAAAGACTTGAACTTTTCCCTCTTACTATCAGTCTTGCCAGATTCAATGCCGTTTCTACGGCATATTTCACTGCGGAATAGCTGAATTATTTCTACGGCTTTAAACTAACTTTGGCAAAGTTCCAATCAAATTCGTCAAACGTATGACAAAGATTTCGACGAATTACTCTGACGCTAAGACGGAATATCGATTATTAATTTACCTATACAATGTTACTGAATGTCAAATTCCAAATTTAAATATTTTCTCTTAATTTTTGTATGTGTATTCATTTTTTGGTATTTCTTTTAAGATTTTTAATTGAATTTTTAATTGAATGTTTAATTTCGTCTGGGTAAGCTTTAATAATGTAAAAAAATTAATTTCGTTATTTAAATCGTATATTTTTTGATCGGAAATTTGATTTAAAAGAATAATAGTTTTTGATTGCATTACATTGGGAGAAGTAGACTATCAAAATAGCACTACTGTTACTAATACAGCGCGGACTGTAAGTTTCTAAGATTCATGGATTGTAAAACAAATACATAGTAATTTTATTATACCTTTACGAACTTTTTAAAGTGGTATATGCTTTTAGATCTTAATCTTATACATTGTATCGATTTCAATAGTTGAGGGGATCACCTTTAAAGTTACACAGTTTTCTCGGTGTATGAATATGTCAATATATATACATGATTTAATATGAAAACAAAATGATTTTTTTGAGATGCTCTGAGAGAAGTTTTACATTTGTCTTTAAAAATACTCAAATTTACATTGAACCAAAAGCACTCTAATGTTCATACACTTAAAGTTAGTTGTTTGCTATGAACCTAATACGATTGTTTACTATTGTCGTAATCATCTACAGTGAGAACAACTTTACTCCAACACATCGTCGCGAAATGATAATATTTCTTAAATTTTACGCAAGTTTTTGTGTGAATACAAAACATAAGTAATACAATTTGTGTATTATTATGTTGGTGAAAACCTTTTAAAAGTTAAATATGATTAAGAAGAGAAAGTTTTTATTTTAACATTTTGCCTACACATTTTGAATATTATTTACTACTTCTAATTTAAATTTCAAGCCTATTCTCAGTTATTTTGACGAATGAATAAAATATCATTAATGTCACATGTGGTAAAAATGATTATATATTTGAGTTTGCTGTATACAGCAAAATATGCAGGAAAATTTGCTGACCTTGAAAAAAAAGAATAAACAAATTTAAAGATCAAGTTTGCTCGAATCCGATGCAATCTTATTTGTGTCTCGCAAAAAGTACACATAGAAAGTGTAAGTTTTTATTCTTGGTTGGTGAGTTGTCATGGTAACGTGTAACCTCAGTCTGATAGCCTCGAAAAGGGATTCAGAGGAAACAAGATCCATGTGAAAACGTACTGTTACAGTTAGCAAACTGCTAAAATGTCCGCCTTTATTTCTTTTTCTCTTCTTCTTTTTTATTTCTTTTTCTCGAAGAAAATTAGTACCATAAAACTAATGATCGATGTCACAAGTTAAAGATATCATTTTTACCGAAATAAAATTACAATTTTTATATCTCTACGTGCACGCATTTCTTTCTTCTAATTAGTTTTATATATTTCTTTGGAGAAAAAAAGATTCTTTTTCTTTTTTGCTTTTTCCTCGTCGCAGTTATTTCAAATTCAAATGTCCTATGATGTTGTAGAGAAAAAAAGTGGCAAAAAAGAATACGTTAATCTTCAGAATAATGAATGTAAAATTTACATTTCTTATTCACGCTAGTGATAACAGCTCTTGTGAAATATACAAAAGGCGTATCTATCTCTCTAAACAACGTTCTTATATAATTATGCGCTTGCATCCAAGCACTTAGCTTCCGCTTTATAGCACCTAGTTTTGCCTGTAATCCTTGTATTTGTAGACTCTAAGCAGTGACAGAAACATAAAAGGCTTTCAATTTAAATAAAATTTTATTATTCACATTTATGAACGAATTTATTCACTTCAAAATTAAGTATCCATTAAAAAATTATAATTATCATTTTAGAATCAACTATTGATTCACATCAATTGAAAAAGATTCATGCGCACGTATCTTGCTTTTATTTAAAAGAAGACTAAGCAATTTTAGTTCTATGTTTTTAATTCAAATAACTTGGATATCGAAAAATACTGCGGTTGTTAAATTGCCTTTTTTGCCGAATGTTATTTTCTCTTAAAAACTTTTCTTTTTAAAATATTTTCATTCGGCTCTTCTTTTTTATTTTTCTCTAAAACAATCGCACAGAAAATGTCGAGTTTTGCCCGAAGGTTAAAGTTAAATGAGAATAAAATGTTTTCATCCGAATATTTGTTCCTGCTAATATTAACGTGCGGTTTATTTTGTCTGTCAAACTGTTTTTATTCAGTTTTTTTTTTACGAACTATCAAATCAACTTATCTTACGTCAACTTGTGTGGTTGAATTTTAAGAATTAAAATGTACCAATAACAATTTTTTATCGTAAAGGTACTTTCTTCTCTAGGTACACAATTTTTGTGACAACAATTTGTGCACAATCTTAAATTTATATTTTCTTCCGTTACTGATTAAATTTGTCAAAACAAATATCAACAAGGATATTATTGAACCTTTTTTCCAAAAATTTTCTGGTGTTTATCTGTGACACTTTTCTGGACAAATGTAGTGTTGTATTTGAGTATGTTGGTCTTCTGCTTAACTATTCTTCTGTTGTAATTATTTTCCTATTTAAAATCTTCTTTTTGTATAGTTGAAAGTGTGGTTATTTTCAAATATAAGTTTCATAGAACAGCGATGTATGTTGTTTTGTAAGTTCCATGATGTTGTCTTTGTGTTCAGTTAATCTTTTTTTCAAACATCCTTTTGAATGGCCTTTGTATGTTTTATTACAATTAATGGAACAAACTAAAAATAAAATTAAATGTATTAGTGTCACAAGAAAAGGTACTTTTGTTGTTAAAGATTTGCATAAACATTTTGGTGGAGTGAAGCAGACGAAAAAAGAAGTGGTTGAATCAACTACCTGTTGAAACATACTTGCAAGCATCTCAGTCTACCGCCGTGACATAACTTGGCGGTAATTAGTACTGATAGAAAGCTGTGACTCATCATTGAACGCAACTTTAATATCAATTAAAATGACACTAGACTGAAAATAATTGACTAATTAAACAATTTTATTTGTGCTCGAAAGAAAATTGGCAATTTTTTAGGAAAACAGGTTGTTCTCATTTTTAATTTTGTTTGAAAAACAACCTATCTCAAATTCTGACTGAAGACAATTCTATTTCAGATGTGGATTAAATATATTTCAATTTTGGAGTTAATTCTCAGATTTCAATTGAAAATTAGTAAACTTCGAAGAAACATGTCCAAAGCAAAAGCTACATATAAACACGTTTGTCTCAAACAAATCTTTATTGAGAATGGTCAGGGTAAAGGGCAACTTCATTTTAAATTTCATCTAAATTTATCGAGTAATTTTGTTTTTGCTTTTTGTTTTGCAGTATGTATTTACCTGAGAGAATATGCCATTTATTTCAAACTGTAATTTCATAAAAAGTTTTATTAAAAAAAGATAATTTTACATTAAACTATATTTTGAAACAACCATTATAAGTAGAAAAAAATCTTCTTTGATTTCGTCTAAAAGCACGAAATTGCTTTCAAACATCAAATCAAATCTTTTTTTCACCGCAAAACAATCGACTTAAGACTCTACAAAGAATATTAAACTACTTTACAACTAGTTAGTAAAACTCCGATAAGAGTTTTTCTGCACACAAGTACTTGTGATAATTTTTTGAAAACAAAGATTTCACGTAGATAAACTTAATACACATGTTTTGTATCTCCAAGATAAAAAAAACAAACAAAACAAAAGAAAGCATAACATCAACAAAAGATGAAAAAAATTTTCGCTATATTAACTTCCTTCTTGCTAAATTTAGCAGTACTTTGCATAACATACTGTGCTAATCGAATAATTTCCATTATCCTTAAAACGTATAAAGTATCCTGAAAAAAGTAAAAAATAAATGATTTGTTTACAACCGCAAAAAACTAACAAAATGAAACTGAAAAAAAGAAAACAAAACTGATTAATTGATGTTTTGAAAACTAACTGATCTCGATCTTTTTCTTTTGTTAAGCAAAAACTTACTTATGTTGCCGAAAGCACTGAAATCTGCGAGTTCTCGTCATGGCGGTCAGCTCAGCGTGAACAAAGCAAAAGCAACCTTTTGTTGATTGGCTAAACACCGGCTTTCTTCGAGTTCAATTCGACGACAGCGGGTCGCGCACACACACACGCACACCTTGCTGCCGCGAAAGACGCCGGAGAACTGACAGAAAATTTACGGCGGAGCTGCGCCACAGAGCCCCTGAACAGCGCCACCTGTGAGACACGAAAGTCGCCTCGTTGCAGTCTGCCAGGAGGTGGGATTTGGCTGCACAGGAATCTGTTTTGAGTTATGCTGCTAAAAAGTTTGACAATAAATAATAATATCCCAAGAAATTTAACAGTGATATTACAATAGTGTAACATGTCAATCATAAATATATCACATGTGAATAACTGTTTCTCTCTCAGAAAGATTAAATCGTGAACTTTATTTCAAAATATATTATTCGTAAATTCATTATTTTTAATACAAAAATTATTTTACATTTTGGGAACAACAGTACAATTGAAATTTTACATAAAAATGAAAACAAAAATTGAAAAAAAAATAAATAAAGCAATAAAAAAAGTGATTTGAGTTTACTTTTCATCGAAAAAACAAGCTCCAAGAACTTTGATGATATCATTCATCAATTATTTGCGACAGAAAAAAGTAGGAAAAAATTGTAATTTATTGATATATCATATATTTCTCTAAAAAACCTATTTTTTTATTACTTAAAAACTGGGGGGGGGGGGGTGACATGTTAAAAAGTGGGCCCCAAAAATTCGAGCTTGCTTGGGGCCTCGTCAAATGTAAATCCGGCACTGGAGAACAAATTAGCAGGATTTTAGTAAAATTTACTGGAAATTTGAGAAATAATTACTGAAATTCTGGTTGTCATAAACATTTCCCATAAAGCTCTGCATATATATATATTTTTTTAGAACAGTTCATGTAGCTCAAACTGTATAATGTGTGTGGTCCAATTGTAAGATTCTACACTGAAGTTCGTCAATTCTCAAATCCTCTTGATGTCAATTTTTTTTAATTAAATATTTTCACTAGAATAAAATATTGATATGAAAGAGATTTTTGTGGTTCACTGCCTAACCTTTATTATCACGATTTACAATATCGCAAAGACAAAAAATGCAAAGACACAAAAATTATAAAATACATTAAACATGAAATTAAGGATAAATAATCGATAAATATAATTTCACAATTAAATAAAACAAATATATAATATAAGTTCTCCATCGATAATAAAATTGACAATAAATCTCAATTAATTAGTTTATAAAATAAAAATTTGATTTGACCATTTAAAACCAGTATACCTGAAGAAACAATTATCTAAAATTTAACATATCATAAAATTGTTTATGAAATGTATGAAAATACAGACATATATATTTATATATTTGAATGTTTAATATCATACCATTTACAAACAAAATGTTTAAATATATCAGATTAAATTTAATTTAAGAATTGTGTATTACTTTCGTATTTAATTTATAATTCTAATTTATATTTGAAATTTATAAAATTTTGTAACTCATTTATTTCAACTTAAAATTAAACTTCTTTTTATATGGACCAGGTTCCAAAAGCAAAATAAAAAATTCTAACGATTTAATTAGTAAATTTTTATTTTAAAAAAGGTTAGAAAACTTCCGACCAAAATAATTTTATTATATATTAGTTTGATCGAACATAAAACCCTTTAAAAATAAATTTTATGGACCCTGTGATAGACAAAATTGTAACAAAAGTCTGACTTGAGTTCTTTATTATATTCTGAAGAAAAAAATATTAACAAGTTTTATTTTTAATTTTATGTTTATTTGACAAATAAAAGATTTTTGTTGATAAATATGTTGTATTTTTATTTAAATTGAAAAGGTCAAAGATAAAAACAATTTATTGCACTACAATAAATTCACCTTTATTTTTTATCGACTGTCTCAAACAGGAAATTAGTTTAACCGTTCAATTTTGCTTATTTCATTTAAATCGTTATCCGTTTCAACAATATTAGATTTAAATCAGAAAGAAAATCAATTTTATCAGGACACAAAGTAAGTTATTAATTGTATCTGATTTTATGAGAATCTATTTCATGACAGAAGTGTAAAATATTTTCTAAATTGATTAAATCTGACATGTATTATTGCATTACGCTATTGATCCAAAATTTGAAGCTGGACAAAAATAACATTTAAATTCAAAATGGTTTGATTTATTTGAAAATTTAAGATACTAAACTTTTTACTTTAAGAAAAAATTTATAAAATCAAATTTTTTGCAAAAATTTACGAATTTTTATAAACGTAAGTCTTTTTGATTTTTTACATTCAAAAAATTATATTGAAAATACTTTTCTTAAATAATGTATTTTAAAAAAATTATAACAAGATATATTATATTTGTTACAAATAATATACAACAATATTTTGGTTTTATAAACTTGTTTTATTTATTTACAATGTATCTTAAAATTACACATTCACGCAGTTTATAAAAATTGTATCAATTAATGACGTGTGACTTTTTTATTTAGACATTTCACTTTATAAATCACTCACATTTAAAAATGAAAATCTTTCACTGGTGAAAAAGAAAGTTATACAATTTATCAGAACTTGAAAAAAAAACCGATTATAATCTGACAGACACAACTTTAACAACGAAACATTTTCATTTTTAAAATTATAATTAAATCTTAATTTAATTTTTATTGCAATATAAAATTAATATTTACAGTTTAACAAGTTCATGCTGTTGATTAGAGAAAGCAAAACGAAAAAATTAACTTGGCTACCTATATGATAATAATGAAAAAATAAAATAAAAAATAATCAATTCAAAATACTGTAAATGTGATATTTTCACTCAGCTTAAAAATAATTACATTTTATATATTTTTTTTGAAAAGTAATAATGGATTATTATAGAATTTTAGTATGAATAATTTAATGAGATTTTCTTACATTCTCATTTATTAGTTAATTATAAAAATAATTTTTTCTAATTTATATAAATGCACTTGAAAACAGTCAATAAATGATAAATTTGAAATCAGCAAATGAAAATTAATTGAATTTTCTAGGGATATCACAATATTGCTTGACTTAATATACACAATTTAGCAAAGAAAATTTTTA
>JABFPM010003344.1:0-14552 GCA_022817325.1 Idris sp. 1 HC-2018 | reverse complement strand
CCCCTCCCTCCCTCTTTCCCTAAATATAAAATATTAAAAAATAAAGACAACAAATTATTATAATTATAATGCCATTTTTGAGTTTTTCATACAAAGCATTTTCCAAATTCACTACAAATTCACTATCAAAATTATTTTTTTGATTTAAAAAAAATTCAGTTAGGAAAGAGTTAATTGTAAATGAAGATTTCTTATTTTATTTTTAATTGAGAATGAACGTGAATAATAAAACAAATTTTTTAATGTAATATATACTTTATTATTAAAAATATATACATATTTATTTTTTATTTTTACAGTACATGTTTTTATTAAGAAACTTTTTTCTTTTACATTACATTTTATCTCTTTTATTACAGTACAACATGCTTTTATTACAAAACTTTTTTCTTTTACACTACTTCTTAATCTTAATTTTATTACATCACATTTTTTTCAATTTTAATGCAATAGTAAATTACACAGCCGTTTTTCACAATTTTTTTGAATTTTTTTAAATTAACGCAATAGCTTGTCATAATCTCAAATAATTTTTTCTAAAACAACATAATAAAGAAAAATATTAAAATATTAGGTATTTTTTTACTTAAAACGAACACTTATAAAAATTATGTTATCTTATAATGTATAATAAACAAATAAAACATCACACGGCAAAATTGCCTGCTCCAGAACCCGAATTATCGGTTTCATCGTCCCGAAACCCTCTTCTTCGTTGTGACTCGAGATAATCTGGACGATAATCTTCAGAAACGTAAATTTTTTTATTTTTATAGATTTTTTCCGCGTCGTCCTCCTCGCTTTTGATGAAGGTACAAACGTTGACCAAAAAAGTGACTCGCGGAGGACAATCTGTATAGAAAACCCATAAATTGTTCAACGAGGTCGGCATTTGTCGGCCTTGAGTTTCGCTTCAAATCTTCAACAATAAATAAATTTTATAAATTTTAATAATTTAGTTTTAGAAGTTTAATTTAAGTGTTTATGATTGCAACACTTACGACGTTCATTATAATTCTGACTTCCAAATAACCGTGGATTTGTACTACCATACGCTGCAGGGGTGCGCGAACCAGCTCTTGCAGTGGTACTGGAACCAACTGAAGGATTTTGCGTGCTGTGAGCACGGCTGTTACCAGGAGCTTCCTAGACTTCGTGCTGTTGAGCAGCGTGCTCTCGTTCAGTTGCATTCCAATTAGTATGTCTTGTACATTGCTGAGGTGGCAGGGAACTGGCACGGTGCCGCACCTCATCTGCGTAAGTAACACGTTCACGAGTTGTGCGGTCCTGCCTTATGCGTTCTCGCACGGCACGTTCCAGCGCGGCGCGTTCATGGGCCGCACGTTCTGTACGGCGCGTTATTGAGTTGTACGTTCCCGAGCCTCGTGATTTGCACGTGCTGCTGCTTCCCGAGCAGCGAAAGAGCCTCCAGCGTCTTCGTGTGGAGTTCCGGCCATTTTTTTGACTTCTCGATGATTAATAATTGCAGAATCTTTTATCTCGATATCCGCGAGTAGCACTTCAATCTGCCTAAAATGAAAATCAGAACATCAATTAAATAACTCAGTACTTTCAAGTGGATGAATATGATAATATTTTTTTTTAGTTTATAATATAATTTAATTTAATCATATGATTTTAATAAAAACTTAAAGTTAACCTAAAAAACATTGCTAAGATTGAAGCAGCATTTGCTAAAATTCTATTACTTATTATTATTTTATATTAATTTTTATTTACCTCAGTGACATCCATATTATCGTCACACATCGTGGATTGATAAAAACGTGAACGATTAATTCAATCTTTCCGGTGTTTTTTACGAAAAAAAAATGAAAATTATGCAGCGGGTCAAAGATCTGAAGTTATATTATATTATAGATTATATAGATAGGTGTACTTATGTGATGAAAAAGCTTTTTCAGATATAAGCGCACCTTGCGACTTTTTCGCAAACTAAGATTAACACGACAAGCGTTGATTTGTTCAATCAAGTCGACATCTACTTATATTCTTAAATTATGTTGTTGCATAAAATCAGCTGTAAAAATCTGTGTCAATAATAAAAGTAATATTATTCATTGTTTAATATTTATTAGATTAATTATTTTTTCTTTTCACGTTACTTTCATTCATGTCATAACAGTGAAGTTCTTGCTTTATCTAGGTGCTGACGTATAATTTACTGTTGATAGAAAGGTTGCTACATCTCTTCACTATTTTGCCCATGAGAAAATTAATATTGAACTCGTAAAACTTATGCTCGAAAATATGCTTATGTGCTCGGAAAACAAAAGGATGGATGAACCTCTTGATTGAGATGCTCAGTGTGAAAATAATACTAATTGTTGCTTGAACATAGTGCAGACATAAATATTCAACATGAATGTCTTGGCCATGAGAAAAAGAACACTGAAATCTTAAAACTCCTTTCTAATGTGATGCTGATGAGCACGCAAAAACAAAGGATTAAAAAAAACCTTCTTACATAGCTACTCAGTGTAAAAATAAGTAGTTGTTGCTGTAACATGGTGCAGACATAATAAATGTAATTAATATAACAAAAAAATAAATAAACCCAAAACGGAAACGAAAAAAAACAAGGCTCTTCATATTGGTATCCAAAGAGGCAGTAATCAGTATATTAAAGTTGCACGGTTGCAAATTAAATGAATTAGACAATAAAAAAATGTAAAACTGCTTTTTATACTATTGCTTATATTTGTAAAATAATATTATAACTCTGAAATATTTGCTATATCCCGTTCATGATTTGCTAGTGATAAAAATGTTGCTTCTCTTTATTATGCTATTTAGCATAATAAAGAGAAACCAGTGAAGAGTATTTGAAAAACTCGAGTAAACATGGTGCTACTGAAAATTTTAAAAATAATTTCGATAAAACGTCTTCATATGATGCTTTTCTTTATGGAAATTTGTCTAGAGTGAAATTACTCCTAAAATGGGAACTCAAATTTATTATAACAATGAAAAAAATGAATTATTAGATTGAAGTTACAACAGTAACAGAAATGCTGAATGTAGGCTATTCAAAACAATTTTAAGTAAATTATGTAAACGAAATTAGTAAAATGTTATTTACTTATTTTGAATTTAAATTACTTATTTTTTATTAGATTAAAATTTTGTAAGATTTTGATAAATTATCAATCATTAAGATGAAAACCTCATAATAACACTAGTAATAATTTGTCAATGTATATTTTTTAATAAACTTATTTTTTTATTAATATACTTTTTATAGATTTTAATATTTTTTTAAATTAAACATTTTGTATGAAAAATAATGTTTCCAACTATGTCATTTCTTTCAATCAATTGTCATTAAGATTAAATATCGCGCGTATTATGAACCTAGTAGGCGGCCTCTGACAACGTTAGTGACATCAGCGTTATAACATAAACATAACCAAGCATCTTCAGTGGTATGTCTTATGCCAAGGGATTCTTTCTCGTTCTACTTATTATTAAATATTCATTTAATAATTTTAAAGGTAAATAAACAAACAATAAGTGGATATTAATTGATTTCCTTTTTTATTTAACACTAGAATAGTGTTTATGGAAATGTCTCAACTTTGAAATAAATATTGTTAATGTTATTTATTTATTATAAATAATTTAATGTGTTGAGGGATGCAAGGGGGTCTAAATAAACACTCCGTTCAACTCTCAGTTCAATGCCGGTTTATTGCGAGCTTAATACACTCAAAAGAAAAATCGTGCTTCCACGCGCGTTCGTTTTGTTCTGCCTGTGTCGCACGACTGACTCCGGCACGACAAAGGAAAACCCGCCAAAACACACACACAATCACGCAGAAAGATAACACGGACGAAAAAATCAAACAAAGAAATCACAACAACGAAATAATTTGAGAATAGCGAAACATACCGCCCGCCTTGCGCCAACGCAGGGCGCAATTTACAGAATGGGCGGCAATTAGGTTGGAGGGATCACAGCGGCAGGAACAGGCTCAGGCTCAACAGGCAAGATGGCGAGTTTAGAGAGCGGACGTGTATAAGTTGAAGTGGCCGTGCGGACCTCAACCACACGAACCAATCCGTCCGAGCCTGGTCTCACCGCGGTGATGCGCCCCAAATTCCACTTCGCAGGTGGAAGCGTGTCGCTGCGCAGCAGGACAAGTTGGCCGACCTTGATGGGCGGACTGGGGGATCGCCATTTAGAACGGTGCTGAAGCGCCTGCACGTAGTCCGTCGACCAAAGTCGCCAAAATCGTTGAACTCGCTGCTGAATAAAAAGCCAACGCGAGCGCGGAGAGGCGACGCTGTCCTCAAACGCAGGGTGAGGCAGGGTGACCAAGGGGCCTCCAATAAGAAAATGTCCCGGAGTGAGAGCTTCGAGACTCTCCGGATCATCGAGCAAGGGGGACAAAGGTCGGGAGTTGAGGCAAGCCTCGATTTGCGCGGTCAAGGTGGTAAGCTCCTCAAACGTCGGAGTCTGAGCGACGAGCAGCCGCCGAAGGTGACCTTTGACACTCTTGACGCTGGCCTCCCATAATCCTCCGAAATGAGGCGCCGCGGGGGGGATGAAGTGCCATTCCACCTCATCGGTGACCAACCGAGCATGCAAGTCGGTATCGGCGATCACAGCGCGAAACGCTTGCGTCAACTCCCGAGCGGCACCCTGAAAATTGGTCCCTCTGTCGCTGTACATGTGGGACGGTTTTCCGCGTCGAGCGCAAAACCGGCGGAAAGCGGCCAAAAAAGCAGGGGTGCTATAGTCGGTGACAACCTCGACATGGACAGCCTTCACCGCGAAGCACACAAAGATGGCGAGATACGCGGGTTGTGCCTTTCGTCCACGGCCGCCCGCCATGCGGACAGAAAAGGGTCCTGCATAATCTACCCCGCAATGAGTAAAAGCCCGGGCGGGGCGCACCACGCGAGCAGGGGGCAGAGCAGCCATCAACTGCTCCTTCGACACCAGTCGGAAGCGAGCACAGCGAACGCATTTCGCCAGGACTCCCCGAACAACTTTCTTCGCTTGTAGTACCCAAAACCGCGAGCGCAACACCGAAAGGGTGAGCGAAACACCACCATGACAACAAAAAAGGTGTGCATACTCGATGAGCAATCGAACGACATGGTGGGAACGCAGAATAAGGGGGTGTTTGGTCTCCGGATGTAACTGCGTTCGCTCCAAGCGCCCCCCCACCCGAAGCAGTCCTTGGGGGTCGAGGTAGGGGCTAAGGCTGGATAACGGATCAGAAGCTCGCAAATGAGCTCCCTCGACGCAAAGTTGTTCGATTTGAGAGCGAAATTGAAGCCTTTGAAGCGAGCGAAGAAGCCGAACCGTGGCGGCCTGGAGATCGGAGACCGTTAACTCAGCAGAGCGCAAGCCCGAATACCGAGGGGACCACCGCAAAGCCCGTGCGAGACTGCGAATGAGCCGGGTCCAGGAGGAGCACGACTCGAAAATTGTTAGACCTTCATCGACACTTTGATGAAGCACAGTGATTCTGGCTTCGTCCTCGCATTCAGCGGGATGCGCGGGGTTCTCGGACGGCCAGTTGGTGGACGCGAGACTCAACCAACTGGGCCCCGACCACCAGAGCGGATGGGAGCGAAGCTCAGAGGGAGCCAGTCCACGGGAGGCCACGTCAGCCGGATTATCCACCCCGGCGACATGACGCCAAGCAACATGAGGGAGGAGGGATTGGACAGCGGAAGTGCGGTTCGCGACATACGTCCTCCACGAGGCGGATTCACGGCTGAGCCAACCCAATACCACGGTTGAATCAGTCCAACAAGTGATGGGTGCATCCGAAAACTCGGGCAGCGCGGTCAGCGCTGGGAACATTTCCGCCAGGAGCACAGCTGCACACAACTCCAAACGAGGGATTGATACCTGCTTAACAGGCGCGACACGAGTACGACTCTGTACAAGCGAAACCTTGCAGGTCCCGTCCGAGGCGACCACTCGAATGTAGATAATGGCCGCGTACGCACGTGTCGATGCGTCGGAAAACCCGTGTAATTCCACCCGCACGGAATCCCGTCCCTTTCTCAACCACCGAGGGATTTCAATGGCAGCAAGTGCCGGAAGTTGCGTGCAAAAGCCCTGCCAAGCGGAATGCAAATCAGCCGGTAAGTCCTCGTCCCAGGACACCCGACGTAGCCACAAGGTTTGGAGGAGAATTTTCGCGCGAATTACCACGGGACTCAGCCAGCCCAGCGGATCAAAGAGTCGGGCAATCAAAGAGAGAACCGTGCGCTTGGTCACCTGACCAAGATCAGGCGCGAGGATGGTTGGGCGATAGCAGTCGCGGGCCGGAGTCCACACAAGCCCTAGAAGTTTTATGCTGTCATCGTACCCCACCTCACGATCTAGCGCAAGTCCGTGTTCTGTGCTCGGGAGATCACTCAAGAGATCAGAGGAATTACTCCCCCATTTCCGCAGCGTAAAACCCCCTCGAGCCAGGAGCGAAATCAACTGATCACGAGACTGCCTCAAAGAGGATGGATTGTCCGCGCCGAAAAGGCAGTCATCGACGTAGAAATCGTTCAACAAAATGCGCACGGCGAGCGGGAAGAACGGTCCTTCATCCACGGCCAGCTGCTTGAGGACCCGCTGGGCAAGAAAGGGCGCGCTGGTCATTCCGAACGTCACTGTGTTCAGACGGTAGGACCGAATAGGCTCTTCAGGTGAAAAGCGCCAGCGGATGCGCTGAAGTTCGCGGTCCTCCTCATGCACCAGAATCTGCCGATACATTTGGGTCAAGTCAGCGCAGTAAACAAACTGGTGCATGCGCCAACGCGTGATGAGAAGGGGGAGATCAGTTTGCAATTTGGGGCCGCAGAATTGCAGATCATTGATGGACAACTGGGTAGAGGTAGGGGCGGAGGCGTTGAAGACCACACGGAGCTTAGTGGTCGCGCTCGAAAGCTTCAGCACGGGATGATGAGACAGATACAGTGTTTGACCGACTGACGACGTCATCTCCGAGACGACGGACATGTGGCCAGTATTCTCATACTCGCGCATAAAGTCTCGATAAAGGTTAGCCTCATCGGGGCTCCGAGAGAATCGGCGTTCTAGATGTATCAATAGTTTGTCGGCTCGAGCGCGAGAGCTGCCAAGCGGAAGCGGAAGCGGCTGTGTAAACGGGATACGAACCACATAGCGGCCGTCCGATCTTCGGGAGTGCGTATCGCGGAAATGCTGCTCACACAATGTGTCGGCGACAGACAGCACAGGGGGTCGGATGACATCCTCATAGTCCCAGAAGCGGCGGAGAGCTTGATCGAGGGATAACTCAGGGTTAGCGAGGTGTGCGTGAACACCCTCCGACTGGGTGGCCGGTTCAGAGCGGGTTCCACCGGACAGAATCCAGCCGAACATGGTCTTTTGAGCCACCGGTTGTCCGGGAGAGCCCGAGCGAAGACCTTCCCGCAGCGCATATCCATATACATCAGCGCCAAGAATGATGTCAATCGGTCTGGACGACGTAGGGTCTGGGTCGGCATACGTCAAACCGAGCAAATGTGGCCAGGACAAGGAGGAACTCGTGAATTGAGGGACATACGAGGTCAGAGCGGGTAAGACTAGAGCGGTGGTAGACAATGCAGGACAATTTGTGTTTAGCGGTGAGATAGTCACGCGGACTGCGCTATTCGACTTTCCAGCGGGCATGTCACCGACGACATTCAGCGAGGCAACGCAAGGGAGGAGAGGACACTGCAACCTTTTCGCTAGGGTTGCAGTGATAAACGAGTGCGTGGACCCTTGGTCAAACAAAGCGCGAGCGATACAGTTTTGCGAGGTGCTTGCGACACAAACTAGAGCGGTGGCAAGAATAGCCCCCGAGGGCTTGGCGTTCAGGGCGAGGTGCGACGATACAAATGGTCCGGTGCTGGTCGAAGGGGTAGGGGCTCCAGGAACAGGGGCGGCAATACAATTCGCCCCGGGAGCACCGGAGGCGGATGTCCGATGTAAAAGAGAATGATGCCGTGCGTTACAATGCCTGCAATTGATCTTGCTGTTACAATCTTTAACTCGGTGTCGGGGAGCAAGACAATTGTGACAAAGACCTAGTCGCCGAACCGTTTCAATGCGACCTTCCACCGGCAGTTGAGCAAACCGTCTACACTTGTAGATAGAATGAGCCTCTTGACACATCGGGCATTTTTCAGTTTTAACATCGCCGTGATGCGTTTGCACCGAATGTGCCACGGCGACCGGGCCGGATACGCGGGGAGACCGTTTCTGAACGGCGAGGGCCTCCGGTGTCGCAGGCAACGCCTCCAAGGCGCGCACCCGGGCCTCAAGAAACTCGGTCAATTTAGCATACGTCGGAAAGTCCTGCCCCGCGCCGAGCGAAAGCTCCCAAGCCTTACGCGACTGACTATCCAGGCGCGATATCAGCAGATGGACGAGCATGTCCGCGGGTTCGGCAAGCGGCCGGCCGATATTCGCAAGCGATTGGACGACTTCATGCACACTGGACAACAAGGCACGGAGCTCAACAGCCGACTCCTGCTTAAGCGCAGGCACGGCGAACAATTGTGATAATAACTGAGAGACTAGAACTCTCTGACTCGCGTATCGCGCTTTCAACAGTTCCCACGCCGTTTGGAAATTCGCAGCGGTTATGGGAAGGTTTCGTAGGAGCGCGGCCGCGTCCCCGTCTAAACATGATTTCAAATAATGTAACCGCTGTAAGTCGTCATACGAACCGTCGCTTAAAAATAAAGACGAAAAATAATCGTGGAATGTGGTCCAATCGCGATAGGACCCGGCAAACCTGGGAAGTTCGATGCGAGGCAGTCGAGTCAGGTTCCTGGCGGAGGCGGACATCGGATCAACGTTCGTCGTGGCGGCAGCCGAAGAGGTAGAAGCGAGTAGCGCCGGGCCGGGGTTAGATTCCAGGGCTTCGGATAATGCGTCGAGAATGCGAAGATATTGAAAGTCTCGAGTGGCGAATTGCTTGTCTTTGAAATAGGAGTGTCCCTCCAAGTCACCCTCGGAGGCCTCCTCCAGCAGCCGAAGGTGGTAATCCCGGCATTCCGTCCAGAGCTGCTGCAAATACGCTAGGCGCGATCGCGCCCGAGCGGCTGTGATGCTCGGCGCCGTGGCCAACGACTCCTCCAATGTATCCAGGGACGAAAAGCGGGACACGAGCTGATCAAGAGCTCGGTCGAACCCACTGGAACTACGCGTGGAGGCGGGCATTCTCACTTGCAGGTGTTTTTCCGGAGGTGACCGGAGAACTTTAGGAGGCATCAACAGCCAAGGCGATCGGTTTCACAGCACAGAATTCCACCGAGTTGCGACCCTCTACCGGATACGCGAAAAGCGCCGCTTCCGCTGTGGAGGTCAACTCGCGACACAGCAAGCCGACACGCTCGGGATCGCAAAAGGCGTCAAAATAGTTCTCAACACTCGACGGGAGATGCACTGACGGGAAAAACTCTTCCTCAGGAGCGGGAGAGCGGGTGCACAAACTTTGGCCCGAGGTGGACCCCGGATTCGAAGGAGAAGCTCGAGAGAGAAGCGGTTCTCCAGAAGCCGCTGTCACTTGGTGCGGGTGCGCCTGAGCGCGGGAGCGGGGAACAATGGAGGCAGCCGGCACGTCACGATGGAGGGGAAGCGGAGGCGAGGACTCAGCTGGCGACGAGCGCGCAGCGGAGAGGGGTTCGGAAAATGCCGGCCTGGAGAAGGCCGAGCGTTTATGGACGAGGTGCGGCAGCGGTGAAGGGGGAGCCTCAAGCGTTCCCCTTAGCGAGAAAATCTCCTCGCCTACAAACTGGTCCTCGTGTCGAATTTGGACTTCCTGCACCAGGGCGGCGAACAAAATCACGTCGGGGTCACCAAAATGTTGAGGGATACAAGGCGGACTCAATAAACACTCCGTTCAACTCGTACTTCAATGCCGGTTTATTGCGTGGTAAATACAATCAAAAAAAGAAACTCGTGCTTCCACGCGCGCGTTCGTTCGGTTCTGCCTGTGTCGCACGACTGACTCCGGCACGACAAAGGAAAACCCGCCAAAACACACACACAATCACGCAGAAAGATAACACGGACGAAAGAATCAAACAAAGAAGTCAAAACAACGAAATAATTTGAGAATAGAGAAACAACAATAAATTAATAATAATTAAGTAACTTTTTGGAAATATTTGAATAATATCTTTGATATTATAAACATTTTTAAACATTAGAACAGTAAAAATTAATTAAATAATGAAATTAATTCAAACGTAAGTGAGCTCTCCAGAGAGCTCATGTTAAAAATAAAAAATGTCAATTTAAATGGTGTCGCCACCCTCGGAAGGCTTGTTCACGATTTTTCCCGTGAAAAGTACGATATTTGACGGCAAGTTTGTTAGTTTATAAGGGCGTGCTTCAAAAAAAAAAGTGGTCGAGTTTTTGAACCGCTAAAAGCCAAATTTTTGTGGAATTCCTCATATGTAAAGCGTGCAAAAAAATAAAATTAATTTTCATTTAATAAATAAACTGAACATATATATATAATTCAATAAAAGTATATTATTGAAAAAACTAATTATGATGTGACATATTTTATCATGCATACAAAATACAATATTTTCATAATTTACATGTGTTTAAATGAAGCGGACCAAGTGTCCATTTTTCACACCAGTAGAGTGTTTTAAACATGTCAATATGTCGTACTTGTAAATTTAACATTCATGTCAGTAACAAGTGAAGATGAGGTTACTCTACTTCAAGTTCAAGAAATCATTTTTTTACATTTTTTAATTGTCTGATATGGGTAGAACATGCCCCTGAAATCTTCGTACATTTAAAAAAGATGTTTGAAAGATACAGGGAGATGAAGTTGGTCCTTAGGGGGTCAATTTCTTTTCTTTTGCGTTACGCCCCCTAAAACGGTTCTAAATGTAAAAAAATGAGGGCTATAACATTTTTTAGTCTTAAATTATTGTTTTAACTTGTCGCCCAAACGAGTGGATTTTTTTTGTAAATTTGAAACGTGTGAATTTGGCGCCTTTTCACTTCTGACTATTAAAAAGGTTTATTTTTTTTGTTATTAAATTTTCAAATTGTCGCAACTAAGTATAACTACATTCTAAGGAGTAATTCAGTAATACTTTAGTAATTTAGCTCTGAATTCACTGCCAACATCGGTTACCGGGAGTATGAGCCTATTAGAGCACCCGAAAAGCAAAATAATATTATGTGGATTGACTTAATTTAAGTATTATTTAATTGAAATTTTTAGTAACTTTATTATTGTTGTGAGATGAATATTTTTGTCTTCGTTTATTCATTTCAGATTTTTTTTATGAATAAATTTTAGCAATGCATGACATTTTATAAATTCATCGTTATTCTGATGTTTTTTTTTATATTGCTATCTCTCTTAATCGTCTGCGATATTGAAAATAGGAGGTACTGCTCAAAACTGTTACTTTCCTTAACAACTTCAGTAAGCGCCAAGTGTCACGTGTCACAAAAGTTTTCAAATGATTCAACGATGTCTTTAAGTGAAGACATTTTTCTCGTTGTTTATTTAAAACTACAACTTACAGGAGATAAATTGCCGTCACAACAGTAAGTTCTACAAATTTTTTTTTATAAAACAAGAGTTAATAAACTAGGTTTACATGAAAGTGCTTATGTGGTTATAAAACAAGTTGCCACTTTTTGAGCAAGAGCTAATTTATCGATGCAAATAGATTTTCGATGCATAGAAAAATTAGAAAAATTACGACAAGAATGTGGAACATTACGAAAACACAAAAGAAAACCTTCCAACCAAATGAACGAAAATGAGTTTAATGATAAATTACACTTCTTTTTCGACGTTGCACATGGAGAAATATTTACTAAAATCGACAATTTTAGACCAAATTTTTCATTAAATCAAAGAAAGAAGGTCGAATTGGCAATTTAAATGCTTTAGAAACAAAATTTGAGAAAGAAAAGGCTAAGGAACAAAAACAGTTAAAAAGATTTCAGAAAAGTGAACTTGAAAAAGAAAAACACGGTAAGAAATGTATATAATATGTTTAATTTTAGCAATTTGTAAAAATAACGTTTCAAAAATATTATTATTATTTACTTTTTTTTCATTTGTTTTTCACAAATTGAATAATTATAGTTCATATTCATTAAAAAAAAATTTGTTTAATTATAATATTCATATTTGTATTAATTTATAATATATTATCATTTCAGATGATATTGTAGAGTTTGAATCAAGTCCGGAAGATGCTTCTTTCGAATCTGATAGTCAACAATGTTGGAGCTTATTCTACAGTTTCACTTGACTCTTTGAATATTCAGGATGATTCAGAATCGAAAGGTGGACCTTCAGTACCAACAAGTAGGAAAAAACGTGGGGGAAAAATAAATGTTATGAATGATAAGTTAATTGCGGCCTTCGCTAAATGTAAGTTAAGTAACAGAATTGCTGTTCATTTAATTACTGCAGTAGCTCAGGAATTAAATGTTGAGGCATTTACACTAAACATCAACAGATTTTCAATTCACAGGTATAGGGTAAAACTGCGTAAGGCAAGAGCGTCCGACCTTAAAAAACGTTTTCAGTAATGTAGATTTAAACGCGCACGACCCTAGTTCATGAACTAATAATTGGATCGACTTCAAATTTTGCAGTTATATACTCAAAACTATTTTTGAAGCCCTGAACCTCTCTTAATAATAAAAAATTTATGTTAACTATTTATTTAAGCCGATTGAAATGTTCAAAACGGTTGTAAAAGTTGAGTTAAAATTTTATAGGAATGTTATTTCGTCTTAAACTGTTAAAATTGCTTAAAATTAGATCCTCTGAAATATATTGAATTAAGTGAATTATAAATATTTTTTGTTTCTGATGAGGGTAGGAGTCTAGGCATTGGTGAGCGCGAGGTCAAGTACGGCGCGCGCGGCCTCTGGAACGCTGAGCAGAAGCCGCCATCTTTGGTTTTTTTTTTGCAAAAACTATTTTTTTTGAATTTTGATCTTTGAAAATTTTAATAAATAATCTTAATAACCAATAAAAAACCACGTTTAGAAGTACCTAAAAACATTGATAAAGTATGCCCACTATTACGGGCAATGTAAAGGAACATTCTTACTTTGCCCGTAAGAAATGTGTTTACTCCAACAATAGTGTAATCAACGGTCAATGAGTGCCTTTTTCCATTGTCCAAACATAATAAATTAATATGTTTTTCTTTTTCGTCAACTGTTAAATAAACTGGTAATGTAGATTGTAATTGACAGACATCTTTCGGTTCATCAATGATAAAAACGCTTATCGAGATATTGTTTGTTTTTCTTTCGAATGTTGGTATTCATTTCATATTAATTGGTATACCCTCTATGGTCGACTACGAAGCTGATGATATCGTAAAAGACATTGACAATGCTAAATTTCTTCGTGGTTCTTTTAATGTAAAATATAATTTTGATTATTGATTTAACTTGTTACTCACGCAAATAATATGAATATCGCCACGCAATGTTGATATTTTGAAATTTAAAAATTTCAGTGCTAAGTTATATATCTCACGAGTGTCTCGCTGCATTAAATGTCTCAAATATAGAAAGTACCTCAATCGTAACGTTCTTAAATTAAAACGTCACGAAATTAATTTTTTTAACATAAATTCACAAATCGAAAAATGATCACGATAAAATGTTGATAATTTTTTACGTAAAATCTGAACCTGCACTAAAAAATAGGGGTTTTTGTTTGAAATTTCAAGGTTACCACCCGCCCCACTCCCCAGGGGGGAAGTGGGAGGTTGTAATTAGTATCATTGGATAGATTTTTAAAAAATATTGAACACATCTACTTTTATTTTTTCGATCCAAATATGTATTTATTCCAATTTCTGATGTTATTCGTTCATTTTTAATTTTGTAGATTACAGCGCCACCTATAATCAAAAATTTATTTATTGTAAGTCAATCTTATGAAGTTTTTCCTGAAGAATCCGAATCTGCATTAAAAAATGGGGGTTCCTATTCAAAATGTCAAAGTTGCCCCCCGCCCCAACCCCCAGGGGGGAGGTGGAGGGTCGTCATTGGTATCATTGGATAGATTTTTGAAAAATATTCAACATGTCTGTTTTTATTTTTTCGATCCGATATGTATTTTTCGAGATATTTGGGTGGTACGGGTGGTCTGAAACACCCTGTATAATTAGCATATAAAAAAATATAAATAGCAATTTAATAATATATAAATTATTTCTTTAATTGCTTAACTTAGAAATCTTATATATATAAGCAAAACTTATACAGTACCGCTCAAAAGTGTGGATACACCAAAAATGTTTGAAAAAATTTGAAAATTTGAAACAGACATAACTTTTTCAAAAATAATCGAAAATGTATCAAACTAAGCTCATTTGAAAGCATAAAACCTCTACTCTAAAACCTTTCCAATTTATTTTATTAATTTATTTAATTATTATGGGTAATTTTACCATAAACAAAGAACTGAAAAATTAATGAATTTATAATCAAATTTAACGCATTGCACGGGGTAAGCGGGGTTAATTCTCGT
>JABFPM010003343.1:0-14559 GCA_022817325.1 Idris sp. 1 HC-2018 | reverse complement strand
GGATCAAAATGTTTACTATTGTGTTGTAGGTTATTGTTCAACAATTGGAGACGTAAATTTATGTTTATTGTTATGAAGTTTTGAGGGTATAAGTTTTGCAAAAAGATGTTATTTACCAGATTTAAATTTTCTCGATGAAACAAATTATCTGATAGTTGTATTGTTTTGTCTATCAAAAGAAAAATCATAGATCTTTTTTGATGAATGGGGTGATTTGATAGAAAGTGTAGTATTCTACCAGAATGTGCACTTTTTTGATACCAGTTTGTTATCAAAATTCCATCCTTTTTTATAACTGAAATATCTAAAAAAATTATTTGATAGTTGTTTTCTGTTTCATACATAAGATATGTTGATGACATATTTTGTTTAATTCCAGCAAACAAATTACAGTTATCATTAGATACATTCAACAGTTTTGCAAAAGATAATTTAAAATTCACGTATGAAACAGAAAACAACTATCAACTAAATTTTTTAGATATTTCAGAATTCAGCGCTACACTGAGAAATACTTACACAGCTATTCAAAAATATTTACATGTATATAAAATTTGTAAGCAAAAGAAAGTACTAGTAATTACATTTATAACATTAAATTTCTAAATAAAATTGCACACACAAATTGTGACAACTTTAATTTGGAATATTTAAAATTAATATGAATTTGTAAAAAACATTGTAAATTTAATTCTTCAAGGTAATTATACATCGAGAAGTGTCATATTATATTTAGTAACATTAAAAAAGTATATAGTCTATTTATTTTCAGTTTTGATAAGGAAATAAAATAATTTCGAAACGTAAAATCCACGCTATTCATTTATGGCCTATAATATCATATAAATTATAAATTTGAGGAAAACTTACATAACCTTTAAATTTATAACTATATTTTTCTTGTAAGGATATTTTATTCACTTCCTATTCATTTACATGAAAAAATTAACTATTAATTAGCAGTATAAAAAAAACACTAACAATACGAAGGGGACAAAAATGACTCCTTCAGGGCTTCTGGGGGGTCAAAAATCTCCAGGTTTCTAGTGTTTAGTAATGCTACAGTACAAGTAATGTTACACTAAAGTAATAAGACATACGTGATATGAGAAATTAATTTTCTTTTTCATATATAAATGTTACTCAATTATCTGAATTATTAACTAAAACTTTGAAGAATGCAATTGCATTTAATGGCATTCCTTTAAACTATTATTTGAAGATCCCAGCTCTATTGTCATCTATTTTATACTCAAAATGAACGTTTTATATGCAAATCTTATCTTGAAGATGTGGTAACCTTGGCTTACTCTAATGCTTATAATCAAATTTTTATTATTAGTTTTTTTATTAAAAATTTTGAAATGATCTTCCGAAAATTACCAAGTCTTGTTGTGTTAAAAAATAAATTGTATCAATATTTACTACTAGACAACTGCTACTTGAAATATAATTACTTCATAGTTATATTGCGATGAATATAACTTACATTTACTTCTTTTTTTAATAAATAGTGCATTATCAACCAAATAGGTACAACTTTATTATAAATTCAATTTATATAAAAAAAAAATATTATAAAAGCATTATTATAAATAAATAAATAATGATAAAAAATAAATAAAAACTTTAATCTAGGACTCAAACAGATTTAAACCACGTTTTCAATTGAACAATGGTTTAAATTTTGAACAAGTTTTTGAAACACAATGGCGATCGTTAATATTTTTCAGATAAGCCGTTTGGATCCTTGCCACAGGTTTATATATGGTGCTGCTATATCATATCGTACTCATTATTTTTATTTAGAATATGAAAATAATGTAGTTTCTGAAACTGACGTTGTATTAGTGACCCAAGGTAGTGTAGACAGAATTTTATCTCTAGAAGAACTTGCTAAGCATTGGACTGGACCAATAAGTGTTGCTCTTTATCTCAGTGATTCAGAAGTAGAAAATTTCCTTCTGTTTATTAAAGAATCTGAGCATCTCAGGAGAAGAAAAAACATTGCATATCATGTTGTGTATAAGGAAGGTGTAAGTAATTTATATACTGCTCAACATTTAATTTTGAAAATTATTTAATCTAACTCTATTGGAAAATTGGTTTTTCCCCACTATTTACGGTGAGAAAAATGTTTGATTTCGTATATGGGAATTTCAATGCTTAACCTCAAACAAAAGTGCACCACCGAAAAACAATGGAAAAAGAAGCCACTCCCCCAATTCTCGTTAGATAAAGCATTATACTTAACTAGTGAGAAAAATCTTACATGAATGTGTAACCCAACTCGTTTCGTTCGTTGGGTTATTTCATACTCGCGTGGAATCGCCAATTTCTCCCACTTGTTGAGTAATGTACTATTTTATTACAGTCAATATCGAGCTGTTTTACTCCTTCAGTGACATTGATGAATTCCCTTAACCCCATTCCTTGCCATCGCTGCGCCATTTTATTGTCTGTCTCCATTGCACTAGAGCGAATAGCATAACGGCGTCCACGCACACTAAGACAAGTGGCTCCTCATCTATAGACGAGCCGCGACGATGGCAAGGGAGAGCGTCAAACGAGTATGTTCAAAACAGCTCGATTTTCACTCTCGTGACAAAAATATTGTATGCTGCGTGGAAATAAAACAATGTTAAACTCCCATTGTGTATAATATGTTACAATTAGTGCAAAAAATTCTAAGAACATATTACTATTATTCGAATTTTTTTGGGCCATGTAATAATTAAAATTATTTTACGTTTCGGAATTATTTATTCCCTTTTCAAAACTAGAAGTCGATTAAAAAAGACAATTAGTTATACAAAATTATTAATTAAATAAATACATTTATGTAAGTTACAAGATTAAAATGCCTGAATTTACAATTATAATGTTTTAAACATTTTTAACTTTAATTTAAACAAAGAATTATATATTACTATTAATTTAATTAAATATTAATTCATCTTTCTGCAGGAATTTTATCCGATAAATTATTTAAGAAATGTTGCAATGAATCACACAACATCAGCTTACATTTTTCAAATGGATATTGACTTTTTACCTCAATTCGGGTTATATGAATTGCTAGTTTATCATATTACGCAAATAAATCTGAAACCATCTGTTAAATACGCATTAATTGTTCCTGCTTTTGAAACTCAACGATATAGGTAATTTTAATTATATGCTAAAGCAATTTATCCATCAATTTGGTATAATATGTTATTAACTTTGTTTTTTTTTAGGTTTAAATTTCCTTTAACAAAGACTGATATTTTAAAATCATTAAGTCATGGTACATTATATACATTTAGATATCACGTATGGACACAAGGTCATGCAGCAACAAATTACAGTTTATGGAAAAACGCAACCCAGCCTTATGAGGTATTTCTTTTTTTATTTAAACCTTCAAGAATACGGTGCTCTGGATCACTTCTAAATACATACTTTATATTTTATTTTCATTTTTTTCCATTATATAGATTGATCAGACCAAGAGTGGACCCAGTCTTTATTTTTATTTTAATTCAGTTAAAAAAATTTTAATTGCTTAAAGAATAATTTTAGAAACAGCGAATTTTGCTAAAATTTTAATTAAAAATGATTTTGAGTTGCAAAATTGAATCAGAACGTGATGTTAAGCTATTGAGAAGTCTAAGAAACAAAAATAGTATATAATTTAACTAGTGGGAGAAAGTGGTGATTCTGCGCGAATGTTTAACCCAACTCGCCTCGCTCGTTGTAATAATCACACTCGCGTGGAATCGTCACTAGTAATGTACTATTCATAGAAAATCAATATGGTTATCATTCACCGGCCAGAGTTTAAGGTGAAATGTCAGAGCTAAAGTTACGGAGTTACTTTTTTGTAAATGACTTTATTATACCAAAAAAAATTTGAAAATCGAGCTCTTTCTTTCCGAAAAAAGCTCTTTTTGCCATTGAGAAGAATCAAAATCTATTTAGAGAAGTAATTTTTACAGAGAATCCTTTAAAAATTTTTGGAACGAAATTTCGAGATGGTAAAAATTATTGTTCCGAAAATGTGTAAACAATTCTTTATAAAATAACTTTTCTTTATTGATTTTAATTCTTTTTAATGACAAAAAGGGATTACAAGAACCGGAGTTTTGAAATTTCTTGTTATAATAAAGTAATTTACAAAAAAGTGACTCTGTGACTTTAGTATCAAGTCAGACATGACTCCGCCCATACAATTGGACGTTAAAGAAGGGAGACCAGCTGGCCGGTCAATAAGTTAATGTTTCGAAAATGTCTTATTATAGTCATTATTTGGAACAGTAAAATGCAAATAAGACGGTCTGTAGTTATCGTCACTGTTATCGCCAATATTTTTGTGCAGTATTGCAGCTGCCACAGTGGTTTAGTAATAAAAGCGTTTGCTTGGGAAACGTCAGAACGCGTGTTCAGTTCTCCTCTCGGAACATTTTTCACTGCCTAAAAATTGTTTGAATGCTAGGTGTTGAATGCTCGAGTTCAGTATTCATAATCATATGAATATTTAACAAGAACTTAGAGGCCGGACAATTATGGGAAGATTTCTCTACTGAGAGAAACCCAGAAGTTTTCCATTACCTAGGCATATGGGGAATGGTAAGTTAAGGAATGATTGTGCTACTAAAAATTACGAATATATAACTAACTCTTATACATGGTGGAAATCCACTATACATATAAATGTTTAGTATCGCAGGTGTTATTAAAAAATAAAATTTAAACTTAACTATATTTAATGTTTTTATCAATGAAAACAGCACTATCTATAGACTGTCATATTTACATTACAATCCTGTTGGCTTCCGGTCTATTATGTTTTAATAAATTATACACAGAACAAACTATGTTGGATAAAAAGTATCAAAGCTGAAATGAAATTTCTTAGTGGCTATTTACGCCCGTAGTTTTTTCCGTGTATATAAGAATACAATTATTGCATTATATTATAATCATTTGCTTGACAGGATTTATAAACCCACAAAAGACACATAAACATGAAAACCGTCGCACTAATAAAGCACACAGAGGCACAAAAACTCCACAAATTCTTTCTCTGCGCCGTTTCTGCGATAATTGTTTTCATGTTACGGCTTATCAGACCAGCGGACTACCCGCAGAGGAATTGGGTATCTAAGTTCTTGTTAAATAAAATAAATAAACATTATAAAATGAATACGGAACTTGAACTTTCGATACCTGGCTTCACAAAATTGTTTAGTAAAGCAAAACATTTCGAGAGGAGAATCGAACTCACGTTCTGACGCTTCTCAAGCCTTCATCATCACACCATTGAGGAGGCTTATTATAGCATTATAAATAAATAAAATTCATAAAATGAATTAAAAAGTTAAAAACAATTAAGAAAGCAAAGATATGAGAATTTATTGATCCACTCTTGCTCTAACCAACCCATATTTGAATGGTTCATTCAAAAAAATTTAGATTATTTTCTGTAATTAAACAAAAAAAAATCTACAACTTTTATTCCTAACTTAGGTAAATTGGGAACCAGATTTTGAACCATACATGGTAGTACCAAAATCCGCACCTGAATATGACAGAAGATTTATTGGCTTCGGCTGGAATAAAGTGTCCTATGTGACACATTTAACAGCATTGGATTATAGGTATAAATAAATGTATTGCAAAATAAATAAGTTAACCAATATTTATTTGTTGATAAAGAAATCAAAAATAAAGATCGGTAGTGCTGTATAGTAATTCAATTAATCGTAAGCTCCCAAAGAGTTTTGAAAAAAAAAATTGAAATTATAAAACTTTAAAGGAATTCCTGGAATTTTTAGGAATATTTTTTAAAAAATAAATTTAAACTCTTAAATTTCAGAAAAATTCTTCTATTCATCAATTAATTTATAAATCAATCATTTTTGTAAATTTCCTGTAGCAAACATTTACAAAATTCATCAAAAATAGCTTCTAGCGTTAAATTTGTAATTTCACATTAAATTACAAAAAAAATATCCAAATTTTCAAAAAGTGAAATTTTTTCCTTCTGACCATAGATTTATTCATTATTTTCGAAACCTACCTTTGCCTTTTGATGATTCTCTATTATTTACGGGATAGTTTTATGATTATTTTTTATTTATTCGATTCGCAAAACTGCTACCTTTAGCAAAAATCTCCATAACAACAAAATTTTTAAACATTGAAATATATCAAAATAAATATTTTTTATTTTTATGCATTTTAGTGAAACATAAGTCAAATTTCAATTTTAAAGAAGATTTTGAAGAATCTCAAATTTGTAAAAACTGTTTTTGTGTGAGAGAGACTTTAATTTAAAATTATTCAAAAATAAAAGAGGTACAAATATTTTAACAATGTATGTTCATCTGTTCTTGGTTTTTAATTAGCGAAAACTTTAAAACTTTACATCGGAATTACTTAAAATGGGGATCGATGTAGTTATGAAGGTTTTTGCTTAAGGCGGCAGAGTACTAATAACATGTTTTTGAAAATTATAATAAGTTTGTTTTATAATAGGTACTTTGTACTACCAGATGTTTTTATAATACATCGTCCTCATGCTCCTAGTCGTGATATTGGCAAATTTCGAGTAGATGCAGTTTATAGAAGGTTTATTTTAGCATATATTTTATATTATTAAAAATATTTCATTCGTTTTGAAACAATGAAAGACCAACAAATATAATATTGCATGCTTAACTAGACTTTTACAACATGTAAACAGTATTATTCAAAAGTCAGATCACATTTTAAAATTTCCGAACGTTAGTCTCATTTCATTATTTTTGCACTTTTTTTTTGAAAGATGGAAGTCGAACAAAAAAATTGTTTCTTTTTTACTTGCGTATTTTCCTTCTTCGATGATTTTAAAATACGGTCCACAATGTCATTGAAATGATAAGAGTAAAATTAAATTTTTAAATAATTGTTACTGAAGCAATAGTTTATACTCAAATTAAAAATGATAAAAATAAAAAATTAAAATTATTAATAAGAAAAACAGCTTTTATTTAAAAATTTGCAAAGTAATCAAAATATATAGTATTAATATTTTTTAAAAAATTAACATTGCCCAAAATGTATTGATCATTGCCTGATCAATGTTCACAATTTAGATCAATGATCAGCATTTTGACAATTTATCTATAATTTGTTCCCCCAGCATCAATCAATTGAAGTATTTATAAAAAATAACTAAAATACTTGGAAATAAAGCTATGTATATTCAGAAACTTTTGATGAATTATATATAATATTAAGAGTATTTATAACCTAATGTATCTACACTTTATTTCAGGTGCCTTAGAAAGTTGAAAAATACGTTTGTTAAAGAACTTTTAAAAAAATATGGGACCAAAACATTACAAAAGTTGACAAACGTTGCCAAAGAAGAATCTCATATTAGATAACGATAGACTTAACTGTGTTGTTTTTTTTAATATTATTGTATTTTTTGCGTAATTTTGAATTTAATACACTGTTAAATATACTATATAGTATTATATTAAATAGAAATATAAGTTTGTTTACATATTAATTATTATTAAAAAGAACCCAGGTATTAAATTTGTTTTAATCATTTCTCTGCATTATAAATACGACCCCTAAAATGAATTTAAAAAAATCAGTTTTATACAAACTAATTTGAATTTTGAATTTTGATTAAACATTTATTTAAAAATTGTATTTACATGCAATTACAAAAGAACACGATGACATTTTTGGCTCTGTCGGTGCTTTCTTTTCCTCTTTTTGACAGTCAAGTTTTTCACTTTTACATTTGGATTTTTGACTGTTTTCACGGGAATCTCAATTTGCTCCGTTCTCTTATATTTGTCATTTTTTTTCATTTTGTTTGAAGCTATTTTTTTATCCTTTTTTGTCTTGTTTTGTATTTTATTCGAATTAAAATTCTTTAAATACGAGAAACTTAAACCAAAAAAAGACTTTTTGAAAACGAATTATTTAAAACAAAAAAATTTTGTTTTTACTAAAATTAAAATATGAAGTAAAAAATTAGCCTGTTTCTGCAACTGCAACTATTTTTAACTGTATGAAATTATTTATTTAAATCATATAAATGTTGAAAAAATTGTAAATTGTCCTTAGGTATTCGATTTGAGCTTCGCTTAAAAATTCGTTGTGTGTGTAGAGATATAGAATATAAACACAGATTCTCAGTAATCATTTGATAGAATATGTATTTATAAGCTAGTAAAATGAGGTGGTGAATAATTTAAATGATTAGAGCTCATATTTACGTTTCAACTAATTGAAGTGTCAGAGTTTAAAACGTCTAATTTGTCTTATGGTAGAGACCGCTTACTCTTAAGCACGAGTGAGAAGAGCTGCTGGCACTTCAATGATTTAAACAGTTATTGAATATGTAATGCTATAATCATTTTACAATAAAAATCTTGATTAAAAGTTTAATTTATAAACTTTTCAGTCAAGTTACATTTTGTGTACGTGTTATATCGTTGCTACTATTCACAATAAAACCGTTTCTTCATTGTTATCAAAAAATTAAATCAAAACATAATTTTATAAAATATCTCTAGTCACAAACACTCGACTTTCCAGTTCTTTATCTTTATAGCGATTAATATTAAATAATTTAGGTAAATCTGACTTGCACTATTATACACAATGAATATACTTTTAATGTTACATTATATTAGCAGATTTTACAATATGTATTCATTTAAATAGGTTTTGACAATTTTTTTTTATATTAACAATTGTTTTTCCAAGTACTAGTCTGATGTAACTTAATAAATACAAGCGTGATTTAACTTAATAAAAGTTACATCAACATATTTTAAATAATTCTATGCAAGTTAGATTGAAATATTTTTGCAAAATTTGTTATATTTTTTATTATCTTTAAGATGTCTTTAGACACAATGTGTTTTTATCTTAAATGTCTCCCATACTAAATACAATTTTGGTGACTTTCTTAGTAAAGCCGATTGAGGCTCTACTAGAAAAATTGTGATTTGTAATTTTATTCAATGTAGCTACAAATTAAACCTTGGTAATTTCTTATAAAAAAGAAATATACAATTTATAATTAAAAGCTTATTCAATTTATAATAAAATCTTACTTTTTTCAGAAATGTTAACATTTTCTTTTTCAGCGTTATGTCTTCCAGAATCGGTAGGTCGCGGAGATAATTTTTCAACTGAATCTTCTAAATCAATTTCAGTAATCGACTTAATTGAATCCTGAATTCCGCCTTGATTTTCATTGGAATCGCTTTTGTTTAATATTTTACTAATAAAATTTTGGGCAGATGTGGGATTCCCCTCTTTGTCTCTCAAAACTTCGGCTTACACTGTAATTGTTATGAAAATGGTTTTCTATGAATTTCGAAAACGATATCAATAAATCATTCGGTAGCAGAGTCTCTCAAAAGTCAAAATTTGTTTTATTTAAAAATGTGTTTGTTCTCAACATGTGCATTGTGTAAAAATAAATTAGCAATGCTAATAGATTAAATTTTCAAAAAAAATGTTTGCTCCTCTGGAATGTATTTTGCTTGCTAGAGAGCGAAATTGCGTTTTGCTCCCTAAGAACAGGGAGTAAATCGCAATTTTGCGTGCACGTGTAACGAAAAATTCTATGCGTCTCGGGGATCAAAAACGACTTTTGCTCTCTTGTTGCATAATATACTATTACTTTGTTGGCATTTTATAAGTGTTTCGTTCCCCATTATTTTTGACTGTCATATGTAGAAAAAATAGCCACAAAAACTTTGTAAATCATTTTAACGTTATATATACACTTATTAAAAGACAATTTATTGTTCAGTCATGTGAAATATATTAAATACGAGCAATTTAAGTTTTAAAAAATTCAAAAAAAAACTGTAAAAAATCGTAAATAATGATTTTCATTTAAATAAATTTTTATCGATATGTAAATTAGCATATGATTTGAACATACAAATAATAATTAGTATGAAAATTACTTTGCTTCTGAAATGCAAAAGGAATCGTGGATAGTGGATCTGAAAGTTAACAGGTTCTTCGTCGTTCATTTTGGAAGCAGCAAATAACAAGTTTTAACTTTTTTTAATATGAATATAACTGAATATTGTGGTATACAAATATTGCATTTAAATTGCCGTTTGAAATAAAAAATGTCAAATTTTTATGGATAATTGATTCAATAGACTGTTTGTTTATGTCGTATCCATAGAAATTTGATGTATGATAAATGTCATACTTATGAAAAATGTCTACGACAAAGTCCTATGAGAAACTGTCAATTAAATTGTTTTATACTTAAATTTTATTAATATTTCTTTTCGGAAAGTTGCATTTGTAAAATGCAAAGTTATTGAAAAAAATAAAACTTTTAATTATATAATTGTAATTTTCATAAATATTAATTTATTTGAGATAATTATATAAAAATGTATTATTGTCTTTTTTCCAACTAATGATTAAAATTAATTTGTAGGTAAAAACTTTCTTACAAAAGTGTCACCGAAAATAATATTAATTTGTTTAATTTAGTTATACTTTTTTTTTAAAGTTAAATTTAGGTGTACACAAAATAAATGTTTCTCATATGTTTATGTAAACATTAAATTTCGAAACTTTACATCTGTTTCTTTAATAATAAAATTCGTTCGGTAATGTTAAATTAATTTGAATTTTAATATCGTCGTCAATAAAAATAAATACAATTGTATTAAGTTTTTTACAACTTTGCAGCACTTAATTTTGTTTGCCTTTAAATCTTAATCATTTTGAGCGAGACAAACCTATTGGTCTGTCATTATTTAAATTGGTAAATTGAAATGCGTTAAAAAGTATATTTATTAAGATAAACATCAACCATTGAACTACCAAGATTAATTTCATAAAGTGAATGCCTACATATAGTTCTAATCTAGGTTAAAACACATATTTAATTAATTAAACAGAATTCCATTTCTTGAGATCATTTGCACTCTTAATTAAAAGAATAAGCAGGTCAAAGAGTTTTTATAACAAATCTGTCAAATTGAAGTCGCCATAACTCTATCATTTTTACAGATGGATATAACTAGCTTCATAACCATGGTCGGGGGGAAGCTCACCTTGGATAATCGAAAACTCGGATTAAACGGACAAACATAAAAAATGAAAATTTCGTGCAAAATTAGTATTACTTATGTATATTTTTTATAGCAGCAATATCAGTTTAATCGAAACAACAACTTTCTTTCTTTTCTGCGACATTTTCGTACTTTCTTAACAAAATTTGTATTTAAACTGATCAAACATGATATTGCACTGCACGGTTTATCCGAGATAGCTCGGATTACACGGGATTTTCAAATCGGTCAATCGTCTCAGATAATCCGGAGTATCGGATAAACGGGGCTCGGATAACCGAGGTTCTATTGTATTTCTAAAATTGATCACAATCGAGTCTGATCAGATAAATTAGACCTTAATTTTTACCTAATTTTGGACAATTGAATCTAATCAGAAAAGAAAATTGAGCATGCTCAATCAGACTTAATACATTTTCTGTTTATGATTGTATAAAATGTTGTCTGATCATATCAAATCATATACATAGAATTTTTTGAGTCTGATTGAGCATGCTTAATTTTCTTATCTGATCAAACTCAATTTTGTAAAATCAGGTGAAAATTTAGATTTGACCAAATCTGATCAGACTAAATTTTGACTAATTTTATAAAACTTATATTTATAGTTGTAAAAATGTTTTTACAAAAAGATTTTACAAATATTAATAAAATTATGAGTATTCTCGGATCTGATCAAACCTGGACTTTTTTCCCGGGATACCATTTTTATATTCAGAAATCACTGATTATACTAGAATGTGGTCTAAAAATGGTTTTAGTGTAATTGACGTTTGCAAAAACAATCATTTATTTAAGTGACTCTAGATTTTAAAGGAATCAAGTTATTCTGAATTGGAACTTCCTCTACTTCTAAAGTGGAAGTGGTTTTTAATCAAATATAAATATTAGTTTATTATTTACTAAAGTTTTGCTAATTCTCAATATATTGTGCAAATAAATGTACCCCAAATGTGACCTTTTAGAAGTCATTTAACTTGAGCTAGACTTGGACCGAAATATAGAGAAAATCTAGGCTTTTCGATTCAATGAATAAATTTATTATTTTAATTACTTTTATTAAACTAATATTATCTATATTACTTATAATAATTAGAATCACATAAACCCAGTAAAATAATATTAATTAATATTATTTATAGGATGTGCTAGATGAAAATGATATGCAATCAATAAAGACAGAACAATTTGAAAACGGATTTAGCTATTGAACCATATATACCAAAAGAATTCGCCCGTTTTCCGGAGCACATTGATAACATTTGAAAGAGGAAAGCCATTGAAACTCGATTTTTCCTTTTGTACATAGGTATAAAACTATTTTAAAATCATAATAATTAAAAGATCTTTCAACAAATACGTTCGGATTTTCAGTGATTTTCAGACTACTTCCCTCGTAAAACTATTACCGCAAGGCTTTAATACGAAAATTTCACATTGTCACTACTAACGTGATCACTCCCCCCTCCCCTTTTCGTCAAAGCGAACGTATTTATAATGGACAGATTACTTTATTTTAGCGTTTACAGCTAGTTTAACATAAAAATATAGACAAAGTGTTCATTTTATCTGAAGACATAGAAATATCTCGAAAACTATCCGTCGGATCAAAAAAAGTGGGTAATGAAATTTGTTGGTCTCGACGGGGGACATTCAATGATACCAAACTCGACCCCCCACTTCCACCCCCTGGGAGTGGCGGAGGGGGAAGTTATAAAACTTAAATAGGAACCCCCATTTTCATTGCAGATTCGGGTTCCCCAGAAAAAAATACCCGAATTTGACCTACGATTAAAGCGATTTCGGCCACAGATGGCGTTGTAATCGACAGAAATTAAAATCAAGGTGCTGGTATTAAGTTAGTCCTCACCTTTGATGTTTAGAATATCTAAAGATGTTCAAAATTGTGACCTTCAACTACAATGCACTTGTTTATCCTTTTTTCAAATGATTGCACACAAGAATATCAGGGCTAATTTCAGTGCAAGCGTTTGTAATACGTTCTATCATGTTTTGTTTGGTAGTTGGTACTTGTTGATAAACCTCATCTTTAAGTATCCCCAAAGAAAAAAATCGGTCGATGTTAAATCAGGTGATTAGCTGGCCAATTGATCGGGTCACCTCTGCCGCCAATCCACTTTCCATTGTAATCACGGTCTAATATTTCCCGTGCTACATTTGAATAATGCGCTGGACAACCGTCATGCTGAAACCACATACTTTGAACTCGAACATCCAAGGCAACATCCTCAAGTAGTGTTGGTAGTTTCTGACTTAAAAATTCTCGATATTTAATTCCATTCAAATTCCATTCAATACTGGAATACTGTAGAAAAGCAACCAATATTCCTAATCAGAAGCTTTCCATGACCTAGCATTTTTCATATTTGACGGATGCCTATGAATATCTTTTGTTGGTTTGACATTCGATAATCTGTTTTTAATTAGTCGAACTTTGTGTGTTTGCCTTTTGAATGTGTTTTGAATCCACTCATACCACAGTTGACGAGTAACGCCCAGAAGAACATTATGCATATACTCGACACTAAACATCCAAACGCAATCGCAATAAGGCAATGACACAATTTGCGATTTTCCTTTGACATCTTCTACTGTAGACATATATTGTTTACCAGTTTTGAAAGCGACATTAGACTGATTTTTCATTTCAGCATTCATCGCATCTACAATATGTTGTGCATGAGTTAGTTTTTGGGCGAAGTTCTTAGTTAGTGGATATTTTACAACACCGTCAACATTGTATCCTACAATATAACACCAATTGCAGGCTCGATAACCATCAGCTCGTAATATGTTTTGAAGAACTGCGCGGGCGAGTGCATCGGCGACAATAGACATTACAAAAAAATAAAAAGTCAACTTTTTACCGGTTTCAGTAATTATTGTAATACCTTCAGACGCTAGTGATTTCATTGCATCAGTGTAATATTTCAGATACAAATTCGTAGACTCGGGGTGTAGTTCTGTACTTGTATACCAAAGAACTGATAATATAAAGGTTTTCAAATGGGTAATTCATTGATACTATTTTGTAACGGCCACAAACTTCGTTTGCTGTTGTTTTTCATCGCTCCGTCATCTACATTCAAATTAAATGATGCTACGATATGTGTATCATCACTTTTACAACGCAGTTCGTTATTGACATATCTTTCGCCATCACAAACATCGCAAATTACTTTCTCTGATGAATGTTTGTTTTTTGAATTAGCAATAATAGTTTCGCGAATAGATTTATCTTTTAATAATGTACGTATCTGATATTCCATGTCAACTAAAGTGAAATAATTATCCGATAATAATGAAAGACTTTTTTCTTCCTTACATACTTTGCAGATTTTTTTGACGTTATTTTCAAAAGAATTGATTGGTACAGGCGCATTCAACTCAACGAAACATTTTTGACAATAAAAAACATAAG
>JABFPM010003342.1:0-14559 GCA_022817325.1 Idris sp. 1 HC-2018 | reverse complement strand
TAACATTTTTCTTTTATTTTTCTGTTCTGATGTGTATTTCACGAGCTATCCCCATTTTTTGACGAATTTTTGCCAATTTTGATTTTTGTCGATTACAGCGCCATCTATCAACTAAAATGACTCAAATCGGAGGTCAAATAGGGGTAGTTTTTTCCGGAGAATCCGAATCTGCAATAAAAAATGGGGGTTCCCATTTAAGATTTTAAAGTTGCCCCCCTTCACCCCCAGGGGGGTCAAGTTTGATGTCATGAGATAGATCATTTGAAAATATTTGACACGTATATTTTTAGAATTTCGATTTGTTGCGTATTTCGCAAGATATTTGACCGTCCCGGAACTTTTTGTACACCCTGTATATTGAAACTTTTACTTTTGATCTTCTTAGATTCCGAGTATGTTCCTTCTAGTTCCGTTTTAACAACGTACACGACAAGTTGTAATTTTTTATTTCAATTCGTTGTTAAATAAATCAGATAATTTGCAATTGGATTGTTGAGTTCATTTAGTTCGTCACAGTCACCTTTCAGAAACTTTAATAGTTCGACTTGCTTAAAAATGTTCATTTTGAAATATAATTCAAAACCGTACTGAAAGTTTTGAAATTTTTGTCTAAAAAATCTTTAAAAAATTTTCAAAGTTTTTCAGATAATGCATTTATTTTTTAAATCTAAAAAAAGTTAGTTAAGGAGTCATCCATAAAATACGTTCACATTGAGGGGGGAGGGGGGTTCTCGATGTTGTGACAACGCATGATTTCACAGTATACAACAGACGAAATAAACGAAACGAAGAGGGGTTACATTTTTAGCCATTTTAGCGAACGTATTTTATGAATGATCCCTAAGAAGTTTAGTTTAAGCTTAATAATATTTTCTAAGAGTTGGGTTTTCTTAATTAAGCAGCTTAGAGATAAGAAAAAATTATGACCATAATTATGAGTCTAGGAAATTAAAAACAACTTAAAACAATTTGTTGAAGGATTTTTTTAATTTGATTTTTGAAAAATATGACTCATTGTTGAATATTGTCGCTGGAAAATTAGAAAAAAGACAGCAGATCAGACTTTTTTCCTTGTCACATTGATTTTTCAAAAAATGAAGATGCAAATTATACTTTCGTGAAATTTAATTTTAGTTCGTTTTCACAATTATAAGAAAATAAAAAGGAGAGATTCAAAGAAAAAATTGATGCTGTTCTTTCAAAGTAAATTGTGCATTTTGAATTGCAAAAATTGTGTACAATTCAAGTACAAATGATCTAAAATTGCAAATTAAAACTAATGGTACAACAATGTTATACTAAATATTGAGTGTTGAGTTATAAAATATTAGAATTTTATGCGTTAAAAATATTTTTTAATTACATATCTATAAGAATGTTTGGCAAAGTTAGATATGTCTAACAATGCGGACTATTAAAATTTAAAAAACAGTTATTTATTACAAAACGAACAATTTTAAAGCAATTGAAATTATTTTTCAGTCATCTAAAGTGCTAGATATAAAATATATTACGTCGTATTTAATGATTTATTAACAACAGTTACTTTTATTTTGCGAAATAAAGTTAAAGTGCCATCTATGATTTTAGCTCGCCCACTTTATAGTTTAGGCTTCGAATTGTTGTTCAACAAGTGTTATTGAAGAATGAAAAAAAGCGAGGATAAAGTTATTGGAAATGACAAAATAAATTTCGAAGATTTTACAGCTCATACAATATGTTGACAATCTCTTTCCTTCAAAGATCAAAATAAAAAAATCCTTCAACAAATTGTTTTCAGTTGTTTTTAATTTCCTAGATTCATAATTATGGTAATATTTTTTTCTTATCTCTAAGCAGCTTAATTAAAAAACCCCAACTCTTAAAAAATATTTTTAAACTTCAACTTCTTAAACTAACTTTTTTTAGATTTAAAAAATAAATGCATTATCTGAAAAACTTTGAAAATTTTTCAAAGATTTTGTAGAAAAAAAATTCAAAGCTCTCAGTACAGTTTTGAATTAAACTTCAAAATGAATATTTTTTAGCAAGTCGAACTATAAAAGTTTAAATAAAACAAATATATTTAATTTGATAAAAAATCTTAATCTACTTTGCTATTTATTTTGTAATAAAATGAAAAAAAAAATTGATTCCAATTCTACGAAGCAAATAAAAAAAAAGTAAATTTGCAATCAATTCGTGCTACGCAGGCAGGTGCATTCAAACGCTTGCGTTTGCGTAACGTATTACTTTTCGTATCCATTGTGAAAGAGCCCTTACTTGAAAAATGTTATATCTTAAAACCGCTGCAACCAAGGGATAAATCAATAAAAATGTCCTAAATTAAGCATAGTAGTAATTTATAATCCTGCTCGAAGAGTCTGATTGGATATCGAAATGACCTATAACCCCATCTTTATTAACACACCTCCAATGTATAGATATCTATTGAAAAAAAACTCATCAATGAGTGAGAACATTTTTTATGCCACTTTGAGGTACACAATCTTAAAATTTGGAGTGTCAGGATGAATTTAAAAAAAATTGATACGATTTTTTGACTCTGAGACATCCCACTTTTAAGAAATCACGTGAAGTCATGTATGTCATTTTTTAAATATGAATGATTTTTTTGTATGTAAATGTATAACTTAAATTTTTCAGACAAAAAGCTTTGTTGTTTCAAATTCTTAGATAATTTATTATAATAAACTTAAATGATAATAACATTTAATAATTCTTATTTTTTCTATTGTATTTTCTATTTTAAAAAATGATTAGATTTTAAATTACTATAAATAAAACGGAAATTTTATTCAATTATAATACAAAAATATATTTTAAATAATTTCTTTTACTTTTAGTAATAACATTTGTTATGATTGAATAATTTTTTTTTTTCAGGAACTGCACTTTATCATTATCATTTCATTTATTACTATACAATCTCACAAAAGACCGCATCTCAACTTAATGTATACAGTAAAAGCTAAGGCGCAAGATCAATCCTCAGCATTTCGGGTTGGGCGATTCAATGTATACCTAGCTTTAAAGACGTACAAAACTGATAATGTCGACGTACGATGATTATTGTATTTTTAGTGAAGTGAACGTGACGCCCAGCGTGGCCTTTTCACTATTGCTTTACTTATCACGTATAGAAGGTCTGGCATCTAGCTTAGCGCGCAAGAAAATTGTTGCAATTTATTTTGCGTTGCCTTACTGATTTGCTTTTGTGACAGCTGAAAAGGATCGAAATGCCGAGTCGTGGAACGCCTTCGTTGCAACGCTCTCCTTAACTTTGTATGACTCTTATTCAAAATCATTACGTTACGAACAAATATTTTGTCATCTCCGGCTTCATAATGATATTGTCAAAGCCACTCGGAAAGCACCTTTGATACATCTTATTCTCTATTACATCAGAGCAATCAGATATTCATTTTAAATGATAACAAACTGTTTTAATAACAATTTTTAACAATAAAAAATGTTAAAAATTGGATAAATTTTTTGTTTATTAATTTTCTGTTAGGTTGGATCTATTTTATTTTTTTATTTAATTTTTTTCTTAAGATAAACAATTTAAATTGCAAATGCCTAGCTTTTGATTAATTTTTATTTTGCAAAAGCATTAATTTAGTTTCTTACAAAATTTCATTTACACAATCAGAATTGACAATTCTTATTATTCTCTGTTTGTTAGTATTATGCTGCTCCGGTCATGTGGTTCAAGTTAGAAGAAAATTTTGTATAACGATAACAAGCTTAGTCTGATTTTAACAAGTTTAATAATTTGAGAATACAAAATAATTTAAATAAATGTATTAGAATCAATCAAAATACAATAAGTAACTTAATATATTTTGATATAATTTACGATTATAGTAGATACAATATAAGGTATACATACAATATTTAATATTTAATTTACAAAAAAATATATAAAGAAGACATTTTAATGATAATAAACTTCAGATAATAATGGAATATTTTTTTAACTGAAATATTAATTGATTATATGTTTTAATTAAATAAACATAAATTAGATATTAAATGAAAAAAATGGGTAAACAGCGAAATTTTATTTGTAATAAGATTATTTCCAAGATATAAAAATGGTTCAAGAATTATTTTAGTGTCTGTCACTTTATTCCATTTTGACTTTTTTTTATTGTAGTTCAATTGAAACTTCTTTTTTTATAAGCTGTTTTTATGCACTTATACTATATTTTTCCAATATTTTATAAACAAAAACAATGGCTAAGTAATTCAAATAACTTAAAATTCTTACTACACAAGTTTAAATCAGTTTTTTTTTCATACAAAACAATACATTTCAGCAAGTAACTCTGAATCTAAAAAACGCATATTTATTAAAATTGTTTATTTTCAAATATATTTTAATTTTGAATTCCATTTTTTCTTTCACAAAAAAGAGATAATTCAGTGAAAATTCATGATTGATAAAACTGGAAATTCGAGATAATATGTTAAATTGTAAAATCATGATTTTCTTTAGTAATTCAAAATAGTTTAAAAAAATTAAATAATACTTCGTTAAAAATAACTTGTTTTTTAATATATGCAAACTTGCCATTTTTTTTTTGTACGAAACATCAATATAATTCATTCAATCATAAATTGTAAAACCAGTAATTATAAAATTTGAAATGTTATACTCCAAAAGGTAAAAGCAGTTTTCAACAAGAAACTTAATTAGACCACAAAGTTGCAATTCATTTCATCAAGTTTATTTTCTATTTTTTATTTTTCCTCTTTTTCAGTCCTGTATGATGGCATGAAAACGACCGTATAATTGCAATGCTCAAGCGAGTCATTTGATTACGAGTAATGTCCTTGTTGTGGGCTCGACGAAGTGCCTATAGAAATTCGATTGGCAAGTGAGGGTTGACGCAAGAAGGGCAAAACGAAAGCTCTTTAACGAACAGCAAAACGCGATCACATCCCAAAAACATTTACATCAAGCCTACTGCCGAACAAGTAATTGGCTAAAGTACTGTCAGGGGGGCTGAATTGTCCAGTAAAGTTATTTTATTTCAGATGTCAGAACAGTGTCCAACTTGTAATATGATATTTTGTGCTCACATATGGTAAACTTAACTGAAAATGTGTTAAGTTAGGACCGGATTCTAACCTTAAATATCAATTTTTAATTACCTAATTAATGTTTTCGTTTGTGTGTTTAATGAATAATTCGTAAATATACTACATTGAAAAAACAGGTACCTAGAATCAAGTGAAATATACTTGAATGAAGTAAAAAATATAATTAATTGTATTGAATTATATCGTATATTTGACTTATTTCAAGTGATACTCACTTGATTTAAGTGAAAATATACTTGAATCAAGTATATTTTAGCAAGTATATTATATACTTTGTGACGGGGGTATTTGCCCCGTAAAAATAATCGAAGTATATCTCGGAAGCCGCGACTCGAGGCCTTCTTTAGGCGGCAAACAGAAACAAAATTCGAGACTTGTTTTGTAAACGAGAAACGAAAGATAGATTCGCGGTTTCGAAGTCTCGGCACATATTTTTTTCTTTTTTTAGTATGTAGAGAGCTCATGGACGGTCTTCGAGCACCATCATCAGCCCGACCAACGAGAGCAGGATGAATTTGAATCTGCCGCCGGGAAACGAAACAGCGGAACGGCTAAAATTCGAAATTGAGGCAGGTCATAAAAGGGAAAACGGGGAACCAAGGCGATTGAGGAATGGGGACCCCGAGAGATAACGACTCGGGGTTCCGTGGGAAAATTTGGTTGTGGCTGAATTTAGTTGAGGACGAGCCACGCTACGTGAATCTTGTAAGCTGGACGGGAAGACCATCTTGAGCTCCTGCCTTCCGCCTGGATCAACTGGGTTGAGTTCCATAGTGATAAGTAGCAAAATACAAAGTGTGCCGAGATTTGTGTATCCGGGTCTGCTAGGGGGGCGATTGATGAGTGCAAATGTCGCACGAGTGACGCTTCTGGGACGGTAGTACGTGGGCGAGGGATCTTTTTTTTTGTAATTATTGCGCGAGGCGGTATCAAGAAGTGTGAAGCGCTCGACTCCGTTTTATAGTTTAGAAATTGGTTTGGTTTTGGTTGGGATTTTTTTTGTTATTGGGTACCACGCGTAGTGGGTTAGAACGACGAGACTTAGTGCACGTTGTTTGGTCCTATATTTTTTTGTATTACGAAAAACAAGAGTTGCGTATGTTCGAGATATATTTTTTGTATATTGTATGAATTGCATACGTTCCTATTTGAGAGACACTGAAGCGACCAGAAAACACACTCTTACTTATTTGTATCGATAATTTGTACCCCGGCTCGAGTCCCGAGTTTCGAACTGTATTGGGCCTATCGACAAGAGATTTTTTTGTGTTTTTTGTTAGCGTTGCGAAAACTAGAGTAAATTAAAATTAACTTAGAGCTTTTGGCTCAACTTTTGGTTGAGACTTGAAACTTGAATAAAAGTCAAGTTATTGTTAGTTGAGTTGGTAATATTTTGTTGTGTTGGGTTGGTTAAGAATAGGGGATCATTTTCAGATCCGCTTGATCCCTTTACCTGCGATCTTCCGCGAGTCAGTTCCGTTGCGTAAAAATAAAACTCCGCTTCACAAAACTTTTTATTTTTACAAAACTTTATCGTCAAATATCTCGGCTTCTAACTAATCCAACAATTCCGAATTTTGACAGATAATGCAAAAGTACTTCTTAAACAATTATGTTAAATTTCAGCGAATTCATTTAGAAGCTGACTCAGGTTCAACCTTATTGCAATCTAAAGTAAATTAAAATTGTACAAAAAATATAGATCTTTTTTAAACTGAATTTTTTTTTTTTCAGAAAATATTATTAAATTGTATTTACTTTGATCATTCAAGAATAAAAGTACAGTAGTAGTTTTCATTAAAAATAAGTATGAAAGTCTGCTTAAGTTATTATTATAAAATAACAATTTAAATTATTGTAACATTTATGATTTTATACAGCTACGTCGTGATTATTTAAGAAATGATATCGAAACCTTTGTTTTGTAAGAGAAGCTGCACAATTTTGTAGAATAAAGAGTATTTAATAATGCGCACGCGAATTTATTGTCTGATATTTTTGTGCTTTCGTCCACATGTCATTATTTTGGCGAATAGCGCAGAAATTCTTATTTGAAAAATTATCATATATATTGTAAACGAGGAATGCACGCGCAAAAGCAGGAATACATGAATGATGAAATATTGTTTAACAGGGTGGATACAAAATTTTGATGTTACATTTTGTAATTGCGTTTGAGAGAGGGTGTTTTGAAAAATTCTGTGCGTATTTGTACACGAAGAAATTGGCACGATAAAACTTCTTTGAATTAAGATTTATTTATGTATTGAGAGTAAGGAAAAAGTGGAGTGCGAAGTAAAAAACGCGGGATTAACATACAGATGCTTCTTTTCATGCACCTAAGGTATGGCAGCACTGTTGTTTTATTTTATTTATATTTTTCTCCCTCATTCAATGGAAATATAAAAATTTGCCGCGAAAAGTTTATTTTACAGTCAGATAAATAGGGCATGAAATATTAACTTTTTTTTTCTCAGTAAAGTGAAGATGTTTATGAGAAAATTCATTTCATGATAAATTGTGTTAAAAGACAAATAAAATAAGTTTTTTTTTTTTTTCAATTCAATTTGATATTATCGATTTAAAATTAGTAATAAGTAATTAAACAAAAGTGTTAAGATAATTTGAATTTCGAGTTTAATTACAAATAGTAAATTAAAGTGTTTTTATATATAATTAACTCGCAATTGATTAAAAGTTTTTCATTTTATTTTTCAAAGTTTCTTATAACAAAGTATACTCAGTAAACTGAAATATAAATAAAATTGTCGATCACAGTGATGATCAACTCGAGCTTTTATACTGCAACTTATTTTAGACAACGAACGAACCAACACTCGAAGTACAACTAACAAATCATCTCGACTTCGGTTTGAAAAGTGAATTCACAATCGTAAATTGTCACAAATCAATGCAGTAGCATCCGTCGCGAATTACTTTTTCTCGATTAACTTGACACGGATTTGTCTTGATATCGATACGTTCCATTTTTCCTCACTCATTACATATACTTTGTCGACGAGCATTTTAATCCCCGGAAACAAAAGCACTCTCGTTGATAATCAAGTCTAATCAATATTAAAACTTATTATTGAATTACTGATGAAGTATACTTATAAAAAGATTATAAAATAAAAAAATGATAAAATTTAAAAAAAGAATTGAAGAGGACATAATTCATGACTACCAAAGTGGGTTGAATTCAGTTTTTGTAAAACCCGAGAATTATGCAATTTAATTGTGAATGATTCATAAAGGTGATACATTTAGCGATTCTTCTTGTCTGAATTTAATTCTTCACAGAAGTTAGAAAATAACTTGAAGTCCATGTAAAAATGTATGAGTGCATAAAATCGTTTATGAGTAATTATTTATTCCAATTTTCAACCAATCGAGGGGATTTATCTTTCATTTTAATTTTTTTTTCTCTTACGTCATCTACAATTTTTTTCGGTAAAAATAACTTAGTCATGTTGAAATCATCTTGACATAATGAACTTAACTATTAACGTGTAATACGAAAATTTGCTGCTAGCTTAATCAATTTTAATTTTAATTTTGTAATTACATTTTGCAGCAGTGTTGGTCTCTTTCAGAGTATTATTTTATGATAAATTACAGGATAATTATGAGTGATTATTTATGAAAAAAGAATGTATTGCAAAGCAGTTTTTTACAACAATTGAATGTGCATGAATAAAAAATAATAATAGTTATAAATTTTAAAAGTGCAAAAATTGCTCTGCTGCTGCGAGGCGATGAATATCAATTTTGCAAAGGTAGGATGATTTTCTTCAGGTTGCAGCTTTTATTTACCCCGAAAGTTTTTCAAGAATTAATATAAGAGCGCAGAAAGAAAGGAGAATTTTTCTTGACAGAGGCAACTGACACCGTATTAAACGACAAAGGAGAGATAAGGGAATTCATTGTCATGTAGTCACAGGTGCAAGTCGCAACTTTTGTTGGGTATTCAGTTTTACGATCGCGCGTCATAAAAAATTGTTCGCTGCTTGGACAGTAACACGAGTCCACGTCAATTTGTCTTGCGCTGAGTCTTCAATATTTATAACACACTTTCTTTCTCGCGACGATTTTTTGAATCAAACATGACGTCAATCTTTCATGGCCAAGAGAAAAATACTTTTCATTAAATTGTTAACCAAGTAACTTCTTCACAGTTGCATGTTAACTTTCGTCAGGAAAAAAATTTATGGCCTAATAGTTGGACAAAAGTTTTAACGAGCTTAATTTTTTTACTGCTTTTTTTTCGTCAAAAGAGAAACAGGTTTTCAAGTCAATTTAATTAATTTGTCGTGTTATAAATAGAAAAAATCTGACAGGAAAAAATTAAAACAGAAAGAAAACAAAATTTAAAAATATATATATAGAGGCATTAAAAAGAATAGACGCAATTTGTTTTAAAGTTGAAAATTTTATAACGAAAAAGCAGTGCTTTGTGAGAAAATCTTTCATCGTATCACGTTTACTACTACTGTCCGGACAAAGATTGACGTTACTACTGGCAGTGTGGTTATGTGGACTATCTATGGACTACTTTCACCAAAATCCCAGTAAAACGGTTTAAGCTCGGTAACTCCGTCTGAGTTCAGGGTCTATTGTGACGTCGGCTTTTTAGGAGCGCGGTGCAAAATTAATTCACATGTTAGATGATTAAAAACCCCTTTTATTCATAACAGTTCGTAACGTTCTTGTGCTTTGCATTAAAAAACACGAAAATATCAAAACAAATGCAATTTTTTTTACTTTAATTAAAGAAATTTTTTACATTTCATCATCACATAAAGAAAAACCTTTTATTTTAAATATCGTTTTAGAAATTCTTGTCTTAATTCTAAATTAATACTAAACCTTTTGCCAGTGGCAGAAGTAATTTTGCCAATAGTTTCAGTCGTAAATGAATTTTGTTCAACAATTTGTTAATTCAACAATTAATAATAACCAAACGAGGGAATAAAAAATAATGTTAAACAATAAGGTTGAAATAATTTTTTTGTTCTTAACGGAATTTTCTCATTAACCGAGTCTTATAACTTCACTTTTAATTGATTACTTTATTTACATATTTATTCGAGCCTTGATTGAAGCTGATTGAATGGGAAGCTCTGCAATGAATTGGTTGAGGCGTTTGTGTTGGTGAGCAGTGTAGGATCGAACAAAAGCATTTATGCCCTACTTTATTCTCGCAACTCGCCTTAATTAAACCGACAGGCAATTCATTCGCGGGGCAAAGGCATGTGCGCTGTGTTCGTGGCTGTTTCCGTTCGAGAATCTTGTTAAGTGCGACAATCTTGCCTTCATTAATGACGCCGACTTGGAAATTGCGCAGAGTCCATTTATAGAAACCGATAAGTGTTTTAGAGGGCAGTTAGTTGCAGTGAACTGACAATAGAACGCCATTATCCGAAGACGAGAAATTAGCCGCGTCGAAGAAGTCACGATGAGAGTAGAGAAATAGAAATCGCACTTTGCAAGCACGATTTCAAAATCTGACACTAATATACGGCCCTCTTTAATGCACGTCATTCGTCTTCGAAGAAAGCCGGCGCAGTACTAATAATGTTCGTGTTGTCGGCGATTAAATTCAGCCCGATTTGTCACTTCGAACGTTTTAAAATTTGTCAATTCAAAAGTGATACATTTTACACTGAAATTTCGATTGCATGAAGTTTTTTTTTATTAAATTTAATTGATTTGACATTTTGCATGGAATAAAAATCAATGTACTGCAAAAACAAGTGTTTTGTTTAAAACACTTTAAGTGTTTTTATTAAAAATATTTGTTTGAGAATCGTTAATTTTTTTGTTAGTTAATGTGATTTAATTAAGTTGTGCGTAGATAAAAAAAAGAGAAATGTTTTTACGTAAATGGAAAAGTTTGTATTTTTATGATAGATTAATTAGTTTCATGCTTATAATATTTCGCAAATAATTGTCGGATGAGTTGATTTTTCGTCTTTTAATTCCATAACAATATTGTTCTTTTTACATTTTTTAATATTAAATGTCAATAGATCGTGAGAGTATAAATTTCTGTTTTATTGATTGTAGGTGAAATAATATTATTACTGATGATCAAACTAAAAGAGAGAGGGAAGAAATGAAAGAATAAAAACAGAAATAACTGAACATTTAGCATTTTACGTAATTACACTTTTTGTAAATTTTTTTTAACAATTTTTAAATATGTATAAAAATTTTTATTTCTTTATTCAAGTTTTTAATTAACTTGTTTAATGAAATTACTTTTAGATAAGAATATATTATCATTCTTTTTAAAATGAAAAATCTACAAATAATTTTCATCGTATATTTAATGTCAATATCCTTGTCTGGTGTTATTAAAAATACTCGTGAAAAAGATGAATAATTTTTAAATTAACGTCTCGACGTTCGCTCAAAGTCACAGGATACGAGAAATTATAAATCTGCCTGTTTTAATTACACGTTTTCTCCCTAAAGACATACCTTTTTGTTTTGGAAATATATTTTCCTTACTCGGACGGCAGATGGTACAAAGCAATACAAGAAAAGAATGAAAAGATGCTCACCTGAAACAGACCGAAAAAGAATTATAAATTAACGTGACATCAATAATTATCACAATGAAAAATTAAAAAAAAAAAAAAAAAAAAAAATTAAAACTAGACAAAATGATTCTATTGAGACAAAAATGTGCTGGCTTATTTTAAAAATTAAAAATTCTCTGTGATATTTTATTAACATTATTTGTCAACAATATTATCATAAAATTGATTACACTCTAATAAGATTGCGACGAGTGTATCTGCTTTGCTGACTTGCTGAAAAGTTAAGCATGCCCCGCTGAATTTGAAGGAGAAACATTCAAGTCCCCTTTATTATTTCGCTTTATAAAATAACAAGGTTTTCAAAGTACACTGCATCGTTTGTTAAGGTTAAGAACTTAAGAAAGTTTCGAAACCGCAACATGAAAGACCCGGCATGCTGCAATCTTGCATGCATCCTCGCTCGCATTACAGGATAACTTTTACACGTTTTCTGCAACTTTGCAATTAGTCTTTGTTTCGGATCAGTTGTAGTCGGCTTACTTGAATCCTCACTCTTGTAATACCATTTTTATTAACATAATTTTAAATGTGTAATAAAAAAACAAAAATTCATCCATATTTAGACGCTGTTTAACTTGTATTCAGTTAAGCATACAATGTCAGTGTAAATTAATCAAGCAGAAAAGTTAAAATTATTTTTTATTCAGTGAATAATTTTTATGTCTTTGTTGAGATTAAATTTGAATTTGAAAAAAAGTTCAAAACTGTACTTTAAAACTTCATTAATTGTCATTACCTGTACACTCGTATAAATATATCACTGAATATTTCAAGTAGAAAAGATAAGTTTTTAATCAAACATTTCGTATCTTAATTGTTTTATCTAAAATTAAAATTCATTTAAAAAACTTTAGATACGTAAACCCATTCAATTAAAAGAAGAACGACTTTAAAGTTTGCAATTAACTTTATTACATGTTTTTGCTGTTTTTTGTTTCAAAGAGAAAAAAGGATGTTAAGAAAACAAAAAATGCATATAAAAGGTTTCACCGAACCTTAGTTCCTACAATGATTAATCTAGTTCTATAAAGTATTAGTTAGAAAAATGAAATTAAAAAAAAAGTGTAGAAAAACGTGTAAAACCGACAGGTAACTCTGATGAAAGTTTTAACTTGATACTCGAAACAAGTGTGATTCCCGTATCAGTAAGTAGACCGGATTTGGGCAAGTTACAGAACGTTTATTTTGAAAAGTTTGTTGCCAGTTTGCCGCGACAAAGAGAAATTCGTTTACTTAAAAAGCGATCGACTTAAATGAACCAAACCCAATAATAGAAAACAATTTGTTCAGCGGACTGAAGACATGCACTGTTTTGTTAGTACAACATTGAACTTTGGATATTTCGTTACAATAAGTGTACCATCTTTTTACATACACTGTATAAAGTCAGCTCAGTAGACCTTGCTATCCAGCAGCTTGAAAAGCGTTTTTATTTTCAAGTTAAATGCTCATGGATTACCCAGTTCAAAAAGGTACTTCATCTGTGAAGAAAAACGATGACACAGTGAACGTGATACATCATTTCACGAAAATAAATAAAGTTCCTCAGGCCACTGGATAAAATGAAAGACGCTTTCTAATGGTTCTAATAGAAACAAGAAAAGCAGGCAAAAAAATTGAACCAAAAGTTTTAATATTTAAAAGTTAAGGTGGGTAGCTTAAATCTGTACGAAAAACAAGTTTGAATCAACTTTTTATAAAAGTCTTGTGTGTCTAACAAAGTGTTAGATTGATTTTACAAATTCAAGCACTTGTTCATGACACCACTTTGGTTTATGGAGAGTTCCACGTTACTGAATAGTTGAAGTTTGGCGCGCGAAATTCGAGAGCCATGCATTATTGATGTCTATTTCATTTCTCGCACGTAAACCATGCGATTAAAAAATTCTGCACTGCCGTGCAGAAAACCGACGGAGCTAGCTGAACACGTGTTAGGACCAACTTTTTGTATTCTTTCAGAAAATTTGATAGACAAAAAAAGGTGGACATTCTAAATGATCCTTCACATATAAAATGCAAAACGTAAACCAACTGCCAGAGATAGTTACTCATTCAGGTAATTTAGCAAATTATTTTCCAAAGTAATAATTGACAAAAAAAGCAATATTTTTTTCTAATCAATTAGTATTTGCATGCAGTTTTAATTACATTTCACTGTTATATTTCATTGTTAACTTTTCATTGTTAACTTTTCATTTTGAACTTGAAGTTTTGTTTGTTTAACAATATGCAATTGTTTATAGTGTACGTAAAAGTTATGGTTCTAGGAATCGTTAAATCATTTAACAATTATTAAAATTTAAAGATTATACTTATGAAATTTAATCTATTACGACTGAAGCATGAATTATTTAAAAGAAATAAAAATTGTAATATCTTAAATTCTTAGTCATAATTAAGCTGTCATTTATTTTTCTACTTTCATGAGTATCCAAGACATTTATTACATGTAAATTGCAGTTTAATAGTTTAAGCTTCTAAACTATTGGCAAGTTTGAGTTTTTGAACTGTTCAAGTTAATGAACGTAATTCCAATTTTACGTTGCCTTTAAACCGAGCAATTATTAACGTATCTGTAATTGATTAAGATCATGCAAACTTTATCAATTTTTTTTCGTCTAAAAATTATTAATCAAACAGCAATAAATAATTTGTTTAATTATGAACCTAAAATTTACACAGAAATACTTTCACTTTTACTAAGTTTCATTTCTAGCTACGTCACTCGAGACGTCAGTTTCCTAGAACTCGAATCATTTTTCTGTGCAAGTTGTTTCCCCCTTTCGAAAGTGTAGTTTGATTTCAATTTTTGCGGAACGCAACTCAGCAAAACTGAATG
>JABFPM010003340.1:0-14563 GCA_022817325.1 Idris sp. 1 HC-2018 | reverse complement strand
CATTGGATGCACTTTCTTAAAATTTTCGCATATCATTTGCCGAGCATCGCTGGCACAAAACTGGTATATCAAATCTGCTTTTTCTGCTCGATTACGCGACACATACACGATATAGTAATGTAAATGTTAAAGAAACCTTTCTCATTTATGCCGTCATAATGGGATTATCGTGCAAAGTGCGATGAGGTGCAATTTTTTTCAACGCACTAAGTCAGGATCTGTCGGATGGGCACAAATTACGTGCATACACTTGGACCAAATGTACATAAAGGAAGTCGCCCAGAAATAATGATCATTGCGAGCAATCGCGAGACAACGCCGACTAATAAAGTAACTCTCTTGTGCATTATTTATTAGCTATTAGCTTCATTAACGAAAACTTGTCTGCGGTTTGTTATAAATTTAAATTTCTTTTTGTTAATTTTTGTTTGACAATTATATACAGTTCTCATTAATATTAGTCATATAATTATTTATTACAAAATATACATTAATTTTAATTCATTTTTTACAGAAAAATCTATAGTTACATTTTTTATTACAAAAAAGGTTCGAGTTACGATATTTGGTGCTGTTTGTAAAGGTTTGTTGAAACATGTGATTCTGAATGTCGATTATTAATAAAAGATTTTTCTGAATGGGGGACATCCAGTGTTTCACTGAATTGAAAGAGAACGAAAAATTCTTCTGCAACGACGACGACCCGACGTTTTTCTTATGTTTGCTTAAAATTATTTATTCGCGCGCCTTAATTGCCGGGACGAGAGACAAAAAGTTGAAGAAATTTCTTCTTACCCTCGGAGCAGTTCGGCTTTACAAAAGAAAAGCATCATAATGGTGGTATTCGTGCAACGCAAATGCGCTACCTACTTATCTCTCGAGTGAAATATACTCGCGATGATTTACGTGAGTAGATCTATCTGAAAAAGGTAGTTGAGTGTGTGAACACGTTTTTGTATATATTTATATACATATGCATGTACATTGAACTTTTATACCAGTTATTCTGTTATTTGCGCTTCGAGCGATTTCTTTTGCGCTGCCTATACACTTTGTCACTTGGTTTTAAAAGGAAGCTCCAGCGAAGCTCAAGTTCCCTTAGCGAGCGCAACGCAAGAAGTAAACTGCGAGAAGAAGCTCGATTTCCGTATCCGCTCCGGAAAATCTTCGTATCCGCATTGAGAAAACTGAAGAAGCGACAGACTTTGAACAGAGGAATGGTTCTGGTAAATGGCTTAGCTATAGTATCTGCTCACAGATTAGAAGAAACAGCAAAATTTATGAGGTTTGGAAAAATAAATATTCAAGTATTTAAATATTTATATTCCTGTTTTGATTGACAAATTATTAACTGCATTTTCTTGTGAAATTAGTAAGCGTGAAAAATTACTTAGGAGTTGTACCTTGTAAATAGTGAAGTTGATTTTCTTTTTGAAGAACCTTCACTTGTAGAATTTTTTAAAAAAACTATTAAGATGTTCAATTTCAATTTAATCAGACCACCTAATAAGAATGTATATGTTGATTCATGTTGTGCAATCTGCTGTTTGATTTCAAATATTTTGAACTCTTTCATGTCAAATAAACAGCACAAAACATACCATAAAGGTAAATCATATTTTAACGAATTCACACTACTGATCAAAACTTTGGAAAACTTTAAAAGCATTACATTTTGTTATGACTTTTGATTGAAATAAATTCGTTATTTATGCAGGTAAATAATTTTTTTGTTCGAAAGACTGAAATTTCAGCTTTCAAATTCTCCTGTCAAAAACGTATTTTGCTTGATTCTAGGGGTTGTTACGTTTTAACATTCAAAACAATTCGATTTTTTGAAACGTAACTTCAAATGCCATATTTCTCTTAAAGATGATCAAAAACTCTATTATTTTTTTAATTAGAAGCTATAATTTTACAAGCTATAAGAATAATTTATTGAGCTTATTGTATAAAAGCTTAAAAATTTGTGTCAAGGGGTTGAACATAGTTCTAAGTTTAGGCACCACAGAATATACTATATTAATTCCGGAACAATCTTATTGCTCCGAATGTTTGGATAATTGTATATTTTAGAGTTTTTCAAACTTTTGATCAGTAATATATATATATAAATAAATAATTAAAATTGCAGTCTTAAAACTTTGTTTATTAACAAATTATTATTAAAAACAATGTTTTTTTTTATAAGTTAAAAATAAAAAATTGCACAAAACCATCTTCTTATGCAAATGAAATGTAGTTTTTTAAATGTAAAATTATGTAACACAGATCAAAGAAATTTTAACGAGTAAGCCATAAATTATAACTATAATAACAACCACTTCCTGCATAAAGATAAAAAAATGTGCTGATTCTGCTACGTCAACGACAAAGTGTACTTTTCTTGGCAAAAACAAGGTATCCCTTTAACATGTGCAAACCTTTCATGAAAAAAATGAAAGATATGTGGCAGTTTGGATGTTTCGTTAGTAAATGTTTGAACTCGCGCTCTCCTATTTCGAGTGACAGCAAAGTCTTGGTGGTCACCGTAGCTGGCGCAATTCACGTGTTAGCTTGCTGTTACCTTGTGCAAACGCATATACTCAAACGACATATGCGCGTCTCTGATAGAATTACAGTTATGAGAGAAAAGCATTCAGTTATACTGAATCTTATCTTTATTTATTGCTCTTTAAGTGTTGTGTTGCATATAATTAGTCATAGCCTTTTGATTTGTAACTCACGTTTAATTAATTGTATTTTGCGAAACATGATTTTAGTTTTGTCTGCAAGAATAGTATTTTGTTGTCGAATATTCTAAAGTGATTAATGTTTGTCTAGGAAATTAAGAGTTTTTTTAATAGAATATCTGCGTAGAAAATTTTGTATTGTGGTATAAAAATTATCGACATTTGAAATTTAAAGTTTCTATATTGAGAGATGAAAAGAGTATTCCTTAAAATTTGTACTGCAATCATATTGAAAGTTAATTTCTCATTGAATTCAATTTAATTATAACAATTGTAACACTGTTATCTAAGATTTAATTACTGTTTCATAGCAATAATAAATCTGGTGTGATATCTCGTATCCATAATTATGCATAGGATGTCTTTGAATATATATATCACATTAAAGTTAAATGCATTGGTTTCATTTAAAAGTCATTTTGTATATCAAATGTGAGATGCAATTTGATCTGTTTCATATTAATTCACACGAATTAATAAGATTGAATATAAGCTGTTTAATATAGCTTTGCGCAATAACTAGAAACGTATTAGCAAGATAAAAGGTTGACTGCTTCGAAGTTCAAATTGCACGTCATCTATGGCCGTCAATTTGTCACTTTGGTGATTGATGAATTATGGACACCGGATCGTCATTGAGGCAGATAAACAAGAGCGCATTTATGCGACAATATAGTGTGAAACATTTTGTTCTCTCAATAATTATAGATATATTTTTAAAACTGTTCCATCATATTTAAATTAAAATGCAGCCTTTAATTTATAATTTAAACTTGGATCAGAACTTTTTTTCCTCAAAATGTTTGCCATTAAATTGATTGAATTGAAATAATACGCTGAGAACGGAGTTAGTTAATACTAGTTTGACTATACTCCTTATCGATAATTACTCTACGTTTCCATTTACTTAGATTTGGCCTGTTTCATCTCGCTTAATTTCGGAAAATTTAAGTTCATATACGTCGTGCGCACATCACTGATAGCTTCCAAAATTCGGATAATCTGTCCCGACAAGTAACCTGAATAACCGTAACGGTAATAATAACAATAACTCTAATGACTAGCATTAAATGTGAGTGTTTTGCAACACAGTTATTTCAAAAGACAATTTCCCTTATCCTTTATACAGTTTTATTGTTATACCACAAGAATAAAACTTATATTTCTGTTTGTATATAAATTAAACCCAAGGGGATGTGTTCTATTCAACAAAACATCTCCAATTAATTTATTAAAAACTAATGTTGTGTTGAAGTATACACAATTAATATTAAATTTTCACAATATATAATTACAACATGTATTCAACACAAACTGCTTGAAAATACTGTTGAATTCAAAAGTTTCGGAAATTAACAACAAGAGTTGTCAGATAAATTAATTAGAACTTTGAATTTAAGATCCAAAATCTTACAACTTTTTCATTAAACCTTTTTAACAAAATCCTTTCTAAAGATAATTTCAAATGTTTGTTTGTATTACTCGATTCTGTACGATTAGCTAAAGTGATTTTCGAACATTTATTTTATAAATAATGCAAACGGTTTTAGAATACTTAGAGTAGACTTAATTTATTAAAAGCAAAAAAAACCGAAGAGATGTAAAATTGATTTAAAAATTGACTACAAATAGGATAAAGATGTGTTTTTTCAATAAATTTTCAGATTTATTGTGCAGAATTTGCAAATAATTAATTCTGATTTTAAAGCGCATCATGATTTCAAAGTTTGCTGGTTATTAAAATGCAATATCAGACGGATGTCAAAGAAGCCTAAAATTAGTGAGGCATCTATCTAGTCTAATATTCGTCTACATATGCTAAGGGTTTCTCTCGTAAAATAGCTTGACGAGAAATACGACCTCCGTTGTTTAATGTTGAACCTTAATAACCGCGCGCTTGAGCATCTTTGCCCTCGCGTATAAGCACAAAATCGAATGAAATTGAGACAACGTTTGATAGTATGTATCTAGAGTATAATGTATAGCTGCCAGCCGGTGGCACGCCTTTCGACACAGGCGCCGAGGACATTAATTAAAGCACAGCTCAACTATGAAAGTCAGGGTTTTGCGTGGACAAAATTGCCCAACGCTTTTGTGGGGAAACGAGAAAAAAGATTCTCCGGAAGCATCTTTCATCAAGGAAGAACAATTGTCGTTCATAAATGAACTCTAAAAATGTTACCGCCAGCTTGCTAATTAGATTTAGAATGTCACGCTCCGAAATCTTGACGTCATTTAATTGATGAATTAAATTCTCGCGCTTTTTATCTCGATGGCAGCTTGACATTAATGATGAGATGGATGGAAATTCTGGGTTTTAATTTAACATTTGTTAAATAACGATGTTCGATGAAGAAAATGCACTGAATAAAGTTGTTTCTGTTCGAATTGAGTTCATTTGTTTCAAACTCGAAGAAGTGAAACGAATCCTCGTTCGTCAGACACCTACTTTATTCTCATTCACTCATTTGTTTAATTGAAATAATTGTTTGATAATTCCAGTTTTCAATTAACTTTAGATACCATGCTGTTCAACCGGCAATGAACTTGCATATTTAATGGTTTGATTGTTTTATCATGTTAAATTTTTGAATATATTTATTTATTGAGGTATTAACGTTTGTTATACTTTTATTAAAATACCTATTAAAAAATATTTTTCATTATTCGGAATTATTTTCGAATTTATTATCATGATGAATTCTGAAAATTTAATGTACTTTCCGGATAATAGCAGGTACGTATTTCGGGTTAAAAAATTTTGATTAATGTACATAAAACGAAATAGTTACTCGATAACAGTAGTTTGTAATATATGACCTTAATTAGTTACTCAAGTACAAATTACCCCATAGAATTTCTATTTAAATTAGATACTCCATCAGCCTACCTTGCCAGTTTCAGATCCAACTTGAAATGCACACCCTAACATTATACTATTTATCTAATGTTTGATTAACTATTTGCTTTTTGCTAAAATGTTCCCTAAGCATTTAAACACTTAATTTTCTAATGTACTTTGTAAGTTATTAAATAAATTTTCAGCACAAATAGGCATGTAAATTTTGACTATGTATTGTGTAGTATGTTATTTAAATCGAATTAAAAATTATTTTCATTTCTTGTAACAATTTATAATGTTTTGCAGTTATATACTATAAAATGTAAAATAAAAAAATAAAATGAAATTAAAAAAGACAAATGACTTATTTGTAATCGAATTATTAGTTAAAAGTAATATAATTAAATTAGCATTTATTAAAAAACAGTATATTAAAAGTGTTCATCAAATATATGTAATTAAAGTTGAAGCCAAATGACTCAATAAATAACGATTCGTCTAAAAATAATTACAAAATTATATGATATATGATTCCAGAATGTATGAAATGAAATAAATATAGATGAAAATATTGTTTAAAATAAAGTTGATGCATATTTCAGTTTATATGAATAATAAAACAAATTTTAATAATTTATACATATCTTAAAACTATTGATCAAATTACTTAGCTTTCAATTAGTATTATTACCAAGTTAATATTTTGATGAAATATGTATTGTGAATGGTTTCCAACTTATGCATTAATATTGAAATCATTAAATTATAAATAATTTATATGTACTATAGAATTAAATGAAAACATGTTTGAATATAATAATTTAATTGATATTAAATTTTAGACATGTGAAACGATATAATTTAATCTGTTAATGTATAAACAAAAGGATTGATTTGAGAGTATATCGTGCAGTAAATTTTAAATGAATAATTTTATAATTCGGATTAATTGATGCTGAAAATATATTTTTCGTTTCAATTATGCAACAACACGGAGTGTTTTGAATATGCTCCAGTGTTTGCATTGGTATTGAGAAAATATCGATGGGTTCAGTTGCAAAGCATGTTGTTGCAACGATTCAGAGATAATGGAACCAAAAACGGTTTTGCACGAGCCCGCTGAATCAGTTTTCTCAAAAGAAACGAGCAACGAATCAAACAGCACGTTGTTTGTCATTTAAATTGCGTTTGAAAAGAGAGACTATTTTATTTGAGCACATTCAAGTGTTATTTATTGATTGATCAAAAATCGTCATCAGTTAGTTTCTAATACAGACTCCATATACATATCAACAGTTCAAGCTTTTATATTTCTTTTTCGGTAATCTCTATTTGCATACGAATATTGCAATTTTTTAGTTTTCATTCACTGATATGCTTTATATATGTGAAAGAAAAACTTGAATAAGAAGGTCTATTAGTTTAATCTGTTCAATTTCTAAATTAATTTAATGCAGTTTTTTTGGTTGAATTTGGCACTGCGAAAATGTACTGTAAAAAAATTAAAGTACAGAAAGAATATTGAAGATTGATATTTATTTCAATTCATCTCTTTTTTATTGTTTTAGTTTTCCTTTAATAACTTTAATATACCTTTCAGTTGTACAATTAGTGGATTATTTGTGTTTCATTTTGAATATAAATCTAAAAAGAAATAATGAATTGAAAAAGCTGAAATAAAATGTCAAGATTATTATTATTATTTGTTGTTTATTGTACAATATGTTTAAGTTAAAAATAAAATTAAATACAAAATTTTGTCGACTAATATCGAATGTATTTCGGACGTGTGATAAAACTGAAAATTACGTTTTATTGAAAGTTGAGCTTACTCGGCGAAACTTATCGAACCAGAATGAGTCATATGCGGGCAGTATTGACCATTGAATATTGCCGACTCGGCGACAATGCGATTAGAAGCTTTTACCATAATGCTTAAGAATATTGTGTATTCGCGAGGGATAATTAAAATTTAATCTATCTATCGAGAAATGTCTACTGTTCAATGAAATATTCTTTTATATATGTGGATCTGTATGAATGTCTGTATGACTATTATGGACTGTTCATTCAATCGTATAACGTTGAAATTGATGATTCGCGTAAAAACCTTATCGGAAATGAGACCCACTTAGCTTGTACCACTTAAGGCACAAACGATTTCAGTCAAATTTTTGCGTGAATGTCAAAGATAAAAAAGTTGTATTTTTGAACATCATTTTTTGTCTTTTTCATAAATGCACAATAGAAAAAAATCGATTTGTCACTATCGATTGTTACTGTACATAAACGAAATTAATTCTAGTTGATTATTTGTTTAATCAAAAAATTAATTTTTAAGATAATAATAGATGAAATGTATAAAGTATTGATACGTATCAATAATGAAATATTATTCATTTGTAACGAATTTGAATTTCTTACTTTTTTTGGTATTTCATTGTATTTTGAATGTTACATTTTACAGTTAATAAATTATCAATTTGTAACTATCAAATCTATTATTATCGAATTGTTCTATTTATGATTGATGCAAAACACAAAATGATAAGATTAAATTGAACCTTAAATATGTTTTGTTTGGCTATTTCATTATCACCTGACATGTAATATTTCAATATTGTATTATATTGCACTAAATTGTAAATCATTGATGTAATGATTTGTAAACTTAAACAAAAATTAATACTGAGTATACATATCGATCTTTAAGAAGTTATGTAGTAATGGTATATTTTGTTAAAGTTTTTTTCAACTTATTGTAAAAGTACTATAAACTGAATTTGCGATATTTCCAACAAATTATATAAAAGACGTGAGTTTTTTTATTATATAAAATAAAATAAAATTTCCACATTTATATTAAATAATCAAATGAAAAACTTATGAAAAAGTTACTTCAAAATACTTATAAAACATGCATTTTTGTTGCGTAGAATATATAGCATATATATCATGTAACATATATTTGTTCCTAATGTAGTTCTCATTTAGTATTAAAACGATTACAAACAATTTCAATTGTGTTTTAAAAGTGATGAAATAAATGTTCCTGTATAATTTCGATTATAATCTAATTAAAACAATTTTTTGGTTAACAGAGAAATTAATCTATATAGTATAAAAAACAGATTGATGAAAATCTATTTAATCCATTCAGCTTTGTCACATCGTGAAATCTGAATTAAAAAACTGAGAGCGTTTTACATTTACATGCAAACAGTCAGTGAACTTAAACTTTATAAATTAGAAATATATTAATTACCCATTTATAAAGACTGAATATAAATAATTTTTTTTCTTTCTGTTTTTGTATTTATAGAAATTTGTTTAAATAGTTTTAGTATTTCATTAAAATTCAGCAAAACAGTTTCAATTTCAGTACTCGTTTGTTCTAATCTTTTATTCATAGATTTTTATATTTCATGTTTTTTGAAATAAAGATTTTTCTCATTTACTACTCAAAAAAACAACATTGCCTATAAAAAATAACTTTTACATATTTTTCATGAAAATCTTCAGTTTGGCATTATGAAATATTATGTATATTAGGGCACATCGAAAAAAAAAATTTAGCTGGCTGTTCAGTTAAATTAAAGTTTCCGACGAGAAAAGATAGAGCCACATAATTTTAGTATCTTATTGAGGAGTTTAGAGGGCGCGCGGGGGGTCCAAATACCCCATTTTTGGGTACGTTTTTTACATTTGTACTCACAAAGTGGTTTACATCAATTGGATTGTGCCAGTTTTTAGATATATTGTGCCCACATAAATGCCCTTCAAGGGACACAAAACTTGATCCAGTTTCACCTTCATTTAACCTTGGGCCCGGCCTATTGAAATTCAAGTATTTTGGAAAATTACACAATTTTTTTGGAAAAATAAACAAAAATTATTACAATTATTATTTTTTACTTTAAATTATGTTAAATATCTTAAAATCAAAGTAAACAAATATTTTATTGTATTTTAGAAATCAAATTATTCTAAGATTTAACATTTTAACGCATAATTAGCGATATCAGCAATATTTTTTTTAATTTGTTTTTGTTTTAGAAAACATCGCTAATTATCCATTAAAATGTTAAATTTTAGAAGAATTAGATTTCTGAAATATATTAAAATATCTTTTGCTCTGATTTTATGATATTAATCATAATTTAAGAAAACTTTTATTTATTCGGAAAATTTTCCAAAATATTTAAATTTCAATAGGCTGGGTCCAAGGTTAAATGAAGATGAAATTGAATAAATTTGTGTGGTTCTTGAAAGGCTTTTATGTGGGCACAATATATCTAAAAACTGGCACAATCTGATTGATGTAAACCACTTTGTGAGTACAAATGTAAAAAACGTACTCAAAAATGGGGTATTTGGACCCCCCGCGCGCCCTCTAAACTCCTTAATAAGATACTAAAATTATGTGGATCTATCTTTTCTCGTCGGAAACTTTGATTTAAGAGGGCCAAACTAATTATTTTCGATGTGCCCTACTATGTATTTAAAACATATGATTCATAGAATTATTATAAGTTTAAAGATTTTGATCTAACACTTTAATAAATTTTACGTTTATTCAACTTCCAGGAATATTTGGAAGTTGTCCTCCGGTGCAGCCTCCGCCATGGGGTACTGTTAAAGAGAGGGTTTTGATGGATGGTACATTGCAAACCTTCTATTCGTGTGAACCGGGTCGTAAGCTGAAGGGTCATAAGATACTGTCGTGTACATCCTCCGGATGGGACCATCCTGTTCCAAAATGTATTCCTCTAGGTAAGACTTCTTTTTAATTCAAATGTCCTTTTAAGCTATGAAACAAGTTGCACAAAACAAGTTTGCAATTTATTTTCATTTTATTCAGCGTAGATGTTTTTCAGCCATTCTTTTTCAAATATTATTTATAAATGAAATTCATTTCTCATTTTCTATTTTACAATAAAAATAACTGGATTTTGGCAAACAAAAAAAACTATTAATTGTTATTCATTATACACAATTTTTAACTTTATATGATGTTTCAAACAAAACGTTTTTATTCTTTGTTTTAGACGTTAGTTATGTTAGGTATTATTTTATAATACAATTTGCCAAGATAAAGATACCACAAATCAAAGTCAAGATTGTAAAGGGCCTCTTTCCTATTGTCTTTAGTTTTAATACGAGCTGCGCCTGCCAATAAATTCATTCTCTCGTTGATAAACAAGCAAAGAAGCACGAAAAACCAAACAAACGAATGCATCAAACAGATATCGCAACTTGGACTTCCGTTTATCGACGATTATTCTTTGTAAGGGTATTATCTGGCATCGATCGGTCGTTTAATTACCCAATATTCTACCTCAATTGGGTGACTTTCAATGGCAAAATCCTATTTACGATGGAGTTTGCAGTAAGAACAGCAGCGTTGATTTATCAATCGCCGCCACTCTCAAGTGCGATAATATTTGTTTACAGAGCAGTTTGGCTTCGCATTTGTTATAGTCTGCAAACGAGTTGCACGTTTTCAAAGCTCAACTAAGCGATTTTATACAATCGACGTATAACGCGCTGATAAATTGGAATCACGATAACGAGAATTCTCGGCTACGTTTTTCATTTATTTATTTGCTTGTCCGCGCCCACTTGTTTGTCTTCGGTGCACTGTAAATCATATGTGTCGGGATACGTTGCAGTGGGACAAGTCAATTCGTTGAAAGTTTAATGTTTTAATGTTACCTACAGATGTCAAATTGATAAAGAGAGTGGCATTTTTACAAAACATTTAAACAATAATACCATATATTATGTACGAAGTTTCAATTGGATTCAATTTTTGACTAATACAAAATTTTTTTCTACATTTTAAAATGTTCTTCAATATTCTGAATTTTTTACAAAACAATGAATATATGCAAATTACTAAATAACATACATTACTTTTAAAAGTTACTCGACATGTAATATGCAAAGTATCTGATAAAATAAATGTGTTTACAATCGAAAAAAATTCATTGTTTTAGTATAGTTATAAATTAATTATTATTTGTAAAATAATACTTCAATCATAAAAAAATTGTTTTTACAATGATGTGCAAATGAAAATTATGCAGGTTATAATTTTCTTATTTGATCAATGATATGGTTTAAATGTTATTAAAGTAAACCAAAAGGTGTAGAGAGCGCAGATGATGTTTGAAATATGAAGTTGTCCTTTGAAACCCTAAAACTTTGGAAATTTTAATAGAATTTCAAAGTATTTCGATCTTATACTATGAATTTCCTACAAATTGATTATATTTTTTAATTTGTGTAAGTTGAACTCAATAGTGATATTAATTATTAACAATGTTAATAAGGATCCTTTTTCTAAAAGAAAATAAAAACTTTTTCTATCTCCTATATTTAGAGTAAAATGATTGAATTTCCTTTTAGCATCAAGTAAATGACCTAATTGTTTGAAGTGAAATGGTTGTTTCTCTCAAAGGACACAGTTGGCTAACTGAATATCGAAATATTATTTCAAACTGTAATTTGGTTACCGGTGTTTGTTGAACGAATCGCCAAGTTTGGCCTCTATTTACATTTCGCAAATGTTTGGAATTCAAAAGTACCACGGTGACTCTCGATTATCGGACGTAAAACACGTTTTTCTGGTAAAATGTCTGCTGAGAAATATTGCTGGCGTTGTACTTGACTTTGGTCTTATAAATTCTGCGCTATAATTGACGCGTACATCTGGTCTCAAGTGTTATTCCACTTAGACCCCTTTTTCATAAACATGATTATATTATTTCTTCAATCAGTAGTCACGTCACACCTACAAATTTAATAGCGCATTAGCCATGACTTTTTTTACACTCAAAAGCCATTTTACTTTGACTGCCATTTATATCGCCGTCTATATCGGATTTCCATCACTGAAATTTTTTCACAATCCCTTCGGAAACTCGTAATTTTTTTTGGGAACAAACTTTTTTTTTCTCTTTCTTTCTATTTCGCTCGCGCAACGTGACGAATCTTGAATTGGAGATCACACGTAGTGCCGCGAAAAGTTGTTCTGTCCACAAGAAAAGGAGCAAACGATAACAAATGGCTCTTTCTTTCGAGCATTTGTCTCCGAAAGAGTAGCTTTTCGCGCCGCGAAGACATTTTGTGAAAAGTGCAACATACGGTTCAGTATTCCCTTAGATTTATTAGAAATGCAAAGGCTTATTGCTTGTCTTGTAATTTATCCAAAACGCGTCATCTATGTGTGGTGCTTATTATTTTACCGTTTAAGGATAGATTTATGTGCAAAAAAAAAAGAAGAAGAAAAAAAATTCTATGATTAAAGAAACACGCGGATGAGTTATGAGAAGAAAAACTGCACCATTTCCATTTTAAACAGTGAAATATGCTTGCTCAAATTTTGTCATCATTTTTTATATGTAAATGTTGATATTTCTCATTTTTTATTAGATAATAAGTTTACGTAACTCTTTTGAAGGCAAACAATAAACACAAGGGTAGGATTGTAAAACTAATATTAAGAATTACCAACAGAGATTAACATAAAAGACAAAGTGTTTTGTAAGCATTAAATTTTTTTTACATAAATTGTAATGCTAAAATATATTTGAAAATTTTGCGTTTAAATATTGCAAAAGCTCATTACGTGCAAAACAAGTAGCAGGTTGTCGTTAAAGCATCAAAGAGAATGTATTTATGTGCTTGTTCATTTGCACAATGCGACTAAGCACACCAGACCATAGAAAATATGTGGCAAAGGCACTATCATTTCTTTATTTTGTAAAAGAAATGTTATTAATGTGTGCTATAAATTATCTCAAATGAGCTTATTAAGTGTTATGTAATTAAAATTCTGTATCATCGCTGCTTTTTTTCTTTAAACAATTCTATTAGATAAGTTCACAAGCTTCTGTTTACGAAATTTCAAGAAAATAGCTTTTACGCTGAGTGATAATTAGTTTTATATTACAAAAGAAAGTTTTTCATGTGTATAACTTATACTGGCTTGAAAGATTAGTAAAATAGATTAAAAAGACAAAATAAAAAAAAACTTATCTGCTTTAGACATTTTATTTTTACAGAAAATACAATATTGCTACATTTTTACAAATGTCTTTTTGGGATATTTTGTTCATAGAGGAGAAACGCCCAAAGCGGACCACTTGAGAATTTCACTACCTTACACTATGTGGAAATAAACAAATTAAAAAAAATTATGTAGAATGTTATTTGGACAGTTCTTTATAAAACATGTACGATTAAAGTTTATTTTATATTCAAATTAAAATGATAAATTAAGTTTTAAAATATGGTAAAAAACTGTCTTTTTAGAAATGGTAAGATAAAGCGGACTCTCCGTTCAAATAACATTTTTCAACAAGTAAGTACCCAAATTATTTTAGTATTTGTGTTAATTAAACAATATTTGATTAGAAAAAAATTCTGGCCATATTATTTCATTAGCAAAAATAGTTTAACACTAATAAATTCAAAATAGCTGCAAGAACACGATTTTTTTGAAAAATGAAGCCTAATATTCATTTTGCCGGAGATTGTATTATACACATCATAAAATACTGAAAATAAATAAAAGCGTTATTTTACTGATCTTGAATAGAGCAAAATATAATAATTTAAAAAATTACACTTGGTGGTCCGCTTTAGCAGCAACTCTTATTTTTCAATAATAGCGAAGTATTTTAAAGTACTTATGGCATAACAATAAATGTTAATAAGTAAAAATGTACTTTATATTGTATTATTATACCTAAACGATAATGAATGATTAGAAGTTTTAAAAGATGCTAAAAAATCGGTAATTTTTTGTTTATTCTCGTCATTAAATTACTATAATAAGGTTAATTCTGTTATTATTAATTATTATTTTCATTTGTCAAGATTATTTCAAGGGTGCCGATACATAAGACAGAACAGAACTGTTAATTTTTTAAAGTAGTCCGCTTTGTACACCACTTCCCTACTAAGGAAAAATCATAAAAAG
>JABFPM010003339.1:0-14564 GCA_022817325.1 Idris sp. 1 HC-2018 | reverse complement strand
TTACTGTAGCTGTGATGAAATATAACGAATAAAAGTTAAATTAGAAATACTGGAGTTACTACTTAACAATATATTCAACTCGTGATGAATAAAAAACTATGGTTAATTGAAATTTGCTCGCTTTACAAGTTTAATTTTTCCTTTGTTTGCGTTCAAATTAATTGCCAAATAACTTGTATTTGACTCTTTAAAAATTTATTTCTAAAACGGTTTTCTGCAAATATTTCTTTGTACCCGATCACAATAATTGAAATGCTCCGTTTATATTTTTGTAAACTATCTGCCAATATATTCTTAACGGTAAATAACATTTGCGCAAATTCCACACTGTAAGTCAGTGGCTGCGACATTCAACAACATGTTGTTTAATCTGGTTGCACTCAACATATTGTTGAATTTTGAAGTTATCTTTCAGATTCCAATGAAGACATAAGTTAAAAAAAAAAAAAAAAAAATTAAGCAAATTTATGTAATTTATTATTATATTAGTAGTTAATTATTTGCTAGGAGGCTTTTTAAAAATATGAAATTTAGGTTATATTATTGTGTTACAACAATGTGTAATTAATTATCAATCAGATGAGCAAAAATCAAATAATCACTTGCGCGAATGATAAGTATTTGGGTTTCTAATCAATTTTAGTCTAATTTTTTTTAAGTTTGAAAATTTTGTGGCAGTTATTATCGACATTTTTGTTCGATAAAATGTTTCAAATATATCAGAACTCACTTTGGCAAAAACGACGAAAGGAAAATTTTGTTTAATAATTATGAATATCATGGTGTTGCGTGTAAAGTTTAAAAAATAAAGAAATGGAGGTGTGTTTCTCGTAATTGTAACTCCTATGTAACTATACGAATGAAGCGATATGTGCATAAAAGCAGTCAATATTCTTATTCTTGTGTGATATTTTATATTAGACTGTCTAGTAAAATGACTGGAAACTCAATATTTTTCAACCGATTTTGTTGAAATGACTATATTTCAAATATATATATGAGCAACATTTCAAAGGGCACCACTGTTTGTTGCGTATTTTAGAGGCCCAAAAACCAGAAAAAATGATCCCAAAGGTGTCTTCTCGGCCAGAAAAAATCTGTAGAATTGCTCATGTATATACACACACACACACACACACACACACACACACATATATATATATAACAGTATATGTCTATTTCTGTGTGCATGATTGCTTTTTTCTCGCGCAACTGATTATTTTCGTTTCGCGCAAATGATATATAGCCATTTTAAACTTACTATTAATTCTTTAAAATAATTATTATAGAAAAAAGTTGAATCGAAAAAAGAAATTAGCTTTTTTTTCTTGTGGTTGTAGAATTACATTAATAATTTGTGGTATTGTGGATAATTTTGTATGAAAATAAAGACTACAAAGGTAATCTGCTACTGGTCAATATCATAAAATAACAATTTAGTATACCAATAAAATATTAATAAGAAGTACACATAACTGTAATACATGCATCGTTTGAAATTGAAGATTTATTGAGATTCGAGGTTGGCTCGTGCTCAAGATACCTTTTATCATACATAACCTTTGCCAATATAGAACTCCTTTGAGATTTACTATTTGTAAATAAGGTATCTGTTAATTATAGTTATTACTCCAAGATTTATAACAATTTATTTCCAAACTAAAATCAATTACAAAGTTACAGTTCGAAAACATCATCACTCAAATTTGAGATTGAATTTTAAAATAATAATTTACATGGATACAAAAAATGGAAGTGACAACAAAAATGTATCATCAATGTAATTTGTTTGTCTTCGGCGTGTCTTAACTTTCATTATTCGAAATTTCTCTTTAACTTGTCTATTTCTTTGATGTTCTCTCGTTCTCATACTACAGGCACTAATTCTAACGCTCGACGTATCTTTTTGCTTTTTCCATTTGCCGGTTTTTTTTCTTCCTGTCTATTTGTGCAGGTTCTTCTTATGAAATGTCACCTTATACGGTTAAATTCTCGAGAGAAGTTTCGACGTCGCGAAGTGCTTCTCGCGGCCCCAACTGTCTACACATGAATGGCATGATTTGATCTTTTGAACACGAGCAAACTTTAAAACTTGTGTCTTTCAGGTGCGTATAAGTCAGTGAAATTTAAAATACCCGCAATTTTCCAATGATTTTAAATTGCTAACAAAAGAAAAAGGAAAAATGATAACCTTTTCGTACGATATTTCGTACGATTTAAACATTTAATTAATTATGATATTTTATAATAAACTCATTTTGACACCACGTCTTTGTAAACTGCTTAACATTTTTTGGTGTAACTCAAAATTTGAACTCAACTTAGCACTGATTTGAGTGAAAGTCACTATTGCAGGACCCCGATGCGTAGACCCTAACGTGTATATGAATACAGCTTGAAAGCGTGATTTAAAGCAATTATAAATTCATGCAACAAACATGTCTTAACAAGCAAAAGCCAGGAGTTAATACGCTCATACAACGAAATGAATTATCTTCAACGTTCTGTTAACGCAAGCACATTTTTAATTTTCCCTTTGCGATGTATTGTTTTGCTTGAATAATAGAAATAGCCGTTTTCGGTTGTCATTTATTTAAGCGTTATTTTTTAAATTAAAACTGTATCAAGGTATCATGGCAGCAGCGTCACTGTTTACGGACACGTAACTTTGAATATGACGTATGATTTACGATGTAATTAAAATGTTCGTGTGTTTTCTTTTTTGAGTTAAATTAAAACCATATATTAAGATGAATATAATTTATTACGTTATATTAAATATGACTCTCAGTGTATTAAGTAATTAGTGCAAACTAATTGAAATAGTTTGTTTTATGACAAATTTCTGTTCATTATAATAATAATAATAATAATACTTTTGGTTTTCTTTGTAAATAACAAAAATAAGAAAAATGTTATAACTTTTCTTCATAGTTTTGATGTATATCTGATTTATTTAAGAGACAATAAAAGTAACAGCATGCTATGTAAATAAAGCAAGTTTGCTTTCTGCTCGATCTTATTTATTTAGTCCGTTTATATATTTTTTATCCTTGTTCGAGTATTTGCAATACGGTTTAAAAGTTAATTAAACAACTGCTTATTAATTTAAAACATATTATTTTACACAATTTTCTTGTTCACATTTTATACTATTAAAATACACAATAGAAATGTTACAATTATTTATTCTTGAAACATCAAAGACAGGATATTAAACAAAATTCAATTCTAAATTGAAAATAATTTTCCTCTAAATATTTCATTTTAAACTGCATGTAGGTTAATTCAAAATGTTCAGCAATAACAATTCAATAATCAACTTGCAATTACGATTAGAAAATGAGTTACGTAGCTGCGCCATATAACTTTTATCGATTTTCATTTTTGTACGTTGTATTGAAGAATTGGAAATTTAAAGTTTGACACTTTAAGCATTGGTTAAAATAACTATCAACTGTTAAACTTTTTCTTGCTACAGCAAAAAAATAATGGAAGTAAAAAAGGAAAGAAGAAGAAAAAACCTTTAATTATTGCAGAGCGAAATTGAAACTTTTTGTGAACAAAATGTAAAAATGCATCCTGGACAATTCACAAAAAAAAAAAAGAAAAAAAGAAAAAAAGAAAATAAAAAGTAACAAAAATAACAAAATAAAAAACATTTTAGCGAGACTAATATTAATTAAAGATTAATGTTGATGGTAACGATATAAAAAGTACAAGTTTGATGATTTAAGAGGACGTAAACATTGCTCATTTAATCACGATCAAAAGTTTAGAAGCTACGACTATAGTTGTAGAAAATTCTGATGGATTTGAGCTGTTGCTTGGCTAAAATGTATTCTTTCGACGTATGGCCCATAATGTTCGCCTCTCATGAAAATGGGATTTTCATTGTAAATCAAAGCAAATGAATTTCAGTTAAAGGACGATAATAAAATGTTATCAGGCATTTCGATAAAAAAAGACAGAGACGGTTCGGGCTCGAGTGTGTTGTATATAGTGTGTTGAATTATGCCAGGGTTGGCAAGAGGAGAGCGTTCGTATAGTTTGGAGGTGTAATAACTCATACCGGACCGCACACAATACCATTGTGTTCGTTGTACGGATTCTGCAGGGACCAGGTACTGCTTATACATATACGACTATCTGGACGCGCACATTATACACGTAATGTGTGTATAAGTGTGTTCTATCAAGTTCCTCAGCATGCGTCTATATACGGGTACCTTTATGTATATATGCTGCGTGAGTATGTGCAAACTCAAAAGACTCGCTTTTATTGTGAAGGATAACAATTACAAAAGTAATTAAACATTTGTCCGATTTGTCGGCTTACAACAAGTTTCTTGCTTCTTACATTTGAGTTTGATTTATCTCTGTTTGCGAGAACAAAAGTACACTTCTCTTGTTACACTTGAAATCATTTCTTTCAGTAATGTGCATTTTGTGTTATCCAGATAGCTTTGCTTGGATATTGCATTTCATAAATTATTTTGTCGCATATCAGGAATTCAAATTTATTTCATTTTCACAATTTCAAGAAGATGATATTCACAATAAAAGTTACAACGAATAAGGTATAGTCTACTCCGATTATCATACAAAGTTGGCTATAAAGGGCACAATTTTAAAAACTCATTTAATTTATTTTATATCTAATTCGATTTTAATGACTTAGTGTACTGTCATATAACAATGTCCAAATAAATACCTTTGGACATTGTTATAATTGCACTTTACTTATTATATTTTATTGATAAAATATGATAAGCCCAGATTTCGATGATTTGTTGTTAAACAGAGAAAACGTAGTTTTTTAAAATGAAATTTAACATCATTTATTTGAAATCCAATCATTATTCATGTATACTTTTTTCTTTGAAGTTTCAATAACACATCTTACTTGGCTTTTTTCCTACCGATTGCTTAATTTTACCTCTACTCTTTTTTAAAGAAGGTTTTTTAAGACGGTAATCCAGTGTGAACGTCGAAAAAAAAGGACCTATTTTGAAGAATTTTCTTCTCAGTTGCAGAACATCATTTATTGTTAGGTTTTTTGTTTTTAATAAATAAAACGCACTTAACACTTTAAGGAACAATTTTTTGTAAATTGTCCCCACGCCACCCGTGTACCTGATAACTCAAAAACTATCCAACCAATCTTCTTTTAACATTTTACCCACACATTCCATAGACATGTCGCTGTGGACGGAACTAGGATCTCTTGATTCCATCAACATGTACATTTTGTATTAACAAATTTTTTTTTTCACTCTGCGCCATTTTGTTAAATGTTGATGGAGTTAAAAGATCCCAGTTCCGACCATACCAACATCTTTTTCTCTGGAATGTGTGGTTGAAATTTCAAGAAGATTGGTTGGATAGTTTTTGAGTTATCAGGTACACGAGTGGCTTGGGGACAATTTAAAGAGTCTATTTATTTAATTAACTATTCAATAAATTAAATTATGTTTGTATTAGAAAAATTGTTTCTAGAAGAATCAAGTGCGTTTGATTGATTAAAATAAAACCTAACAATAAATGATGTTCTGCAACTGAGAAAAAAAATCTTCAAAATAGGTCTTTTTTTCGATGTTCACACTAGACTAACCCCATAAACGAACGAATTGGCAAATACGCTTGCAAACTAACATCTTTTCGACACCCTCAAAGCTCTTTGTAGGCTGAATCGAATATATCTCTCGTTCCTTTCTAACTCCTCAAACAATCTTTGACATTTAGATTTCTCTGTAAATTCTGCTTTATTGTTATTAAAATACTTTTGTCAAACAAAAGTAGCTTATTTTAAAATTATTTTCATTTTGGACAAATTTGTCTGTAAACAACATTACCAACAGTGAAGTAACTACAATTAAACTACATATAAAATGAATTAAATCAAATAAACATCAAAAATAGGCTCATTATAACTAGTTTTCATTGTATAATTTACTGCTATGAATTAGGTAATCGTGATTATACATACTTATGTGGTACAAAAGATTTAATCTTGTTTTTATAGTTAATTATGTAAATGCAATTGTGAAAAAATTAACATGTTAATGAAACAGCCATTAAAATTCTGATATTTTGTTTTATATTTGACATTGGTTGTAGCAGCTTTTTCTGTTTTTTTGTGGGGAATGGGCAGTAAGCAATGCTCACGACGAAACACGATATCCATGCAACTACAGTGTTTGAGCAGTTATCTGTAATATAAGAGCTTTTCCGACAAGCAAGGTAAACGGAAGTCCAGAAGAAGGTCAGAAACATTAAGTATGCAAGTAAACCGTGAAATTGCCCTCTTTGTCAGTAATTACCAAGTTTTGCCAGTAAAATTAAAACTTGCTAGTTATTTAACGCCTTCCGAAACACTCATCTGTGTTATTTTTATTTTTATTAAATTTTGAACACCATTCTTAACAATAAACATTTATGTTTTATTTTAACTGTTGGAGTATACTTGTAGTTCAATAGAGTATTTCTTGTGAAAGTCAATAATAGTGCGAAGTGATGAGACATGGTAACACAAACATTAACGACTAAGTAAAATAATACACTTTATTTCTGTTTACACACTTACAGTTTTGATTCTCTTGTCGTTTGCAGAGGCTACATTTTAAATGAGTATAATTGTTGGTGAACGTCTCACAATATTCTTGTAAATACCGTTCAATAATTACATTCTAAATTGCTAAACTTCTAATCTATTGTAATATAAAAGAGCTTACAATTTTCCGTTCAATCAGTATACGCTAGTTAAATTTATCTTGTAAAGGGGAGATGATTTGTGAAAACGAATTATTTTATAAACAAATTACTTATTTTAAATTTTTTTGAAGGAGTTATACGTTTCTAGAATCAAGCATTTCACCTAGTTTCAGAAGCCGAAAAAACAATGCTCCGAAGTCAGTTTACTTCAAAAATCTAAAATTAACAATTTTAAATAATTTTAGAGCAAGTAAATTTAATTAATCAATCTTCTCGTTTTTTTTATTTCATGAAAGAAAACATTATACAATTTAAAACAGAGAAAATGTATGTATTTTATATAAGATCTACATTTCAAATAAATAATATGATAAATTTAAAATTCCGTTCAACTGATCGTTGTGTTTGATGAATGTCAAGCAAAAATCGAAATTAAATTTTGAAGATTTTCGTACGAAGAAAATGTTTTCCCTGCCATGTTGTGGATACTATGATAACGTTACACATTATAACGTTATTTAAATTCACGCTACAAAATTATGGCTTCCCCTTGAAGAGACAGCACGTACTCGGCTACTCTTAAAACTTGACTTTTACGATTCATTTATCGTTTCGTTTACGGTTGCAATTTTTACGATCGAGCTTCTCGCATTTCGAAATCGATAGTCACTTCTGGCGTAAAGCTGCGACATCGCGTCAGGCTCAATTCTCATTGATCAATTTTATTACAAATGATATGCAGCTTGCGACAAAAGATCTAATTTGCTCTTTCGAATAACGTTGTCTATAAAGTTGCTCTAAAAGCGGACAGCACATTTTAAGAGTTTAAACCCAAAATACTTTGTTCTTCTGTTTGAAAACTGTCGTGAATTGATAATTATACATTTTTTAACAAATAAGTTGAAACTCAAATTTTATTACAACTAATTGTCATCTGTCATTTTAAAAAGCTTTTGCGGTCAAAATTCCAACAAACTTCTTGAAAAGTAATATTTTAATTATTTAAATCATTTTTCTATTAAATAAAAAGATATACAAGGAAACCCCTATTATGTTGTAAGAATAAAATTATTCTTTTTGAGAAGAAGAAGAAGAAGAAGAAGAAGAAGAAGAAGAACAAGAAGAAGAAGAAGAAGAAGAAGAAGAAGAAGAAGAAGAAGAAGAAAAAGAAAGAAACAATTAAATCCTATTGAATACTCGGTACAAGGGACAAACATATTAATGAAACATAATAACAGATTGATTAGTTCAGATTAAGGGTTGAATAATATTTGCGCACAAGTTATTGAGTTGATACCAATTGATTTTGTTATTACTGGTTTAACAGATGAAGAGTAAGAACAACTAACAAAACTAACAAAAATTTGCTGCAAAATGTTTGTTTTCAAAAGTATACATTCAGAGTCATATCATTGCACACAACACAATTAACGTTAAAATAACATTCGAAACCAATCAAAAGCTCTATTTACTTTTTGTGAAAATGAAGACTAGTTACATAAAGCTGACATGGATTAGCTTTTAAAGCACCGAAAATCAATCGATATAAATTTTAAAGAATTAACTGTAATAAGTTAGGGCAGACATCTAAAAGAAGTCGAGAAGATAAAAGTATAAGCATTTTAGGTGGACAGAAAAGAGAAGCTTTTGTTCTTGACGATGTGTTGGGTTAACGATGGTATGAGTCGTAGCCGAATGAGTTGTGAGAAATTGGCCGTACGTTAAAACTCCCTCGAGATGGTGTACTGTGTATTTTGGTGTCCTTGTCTTCTCCATTCTTAGCTCGACACTGCGGCTATACTTGACAACAAAACTCACACTATTACGTAATGGTTCAGCACACTGCCCAGAGAAAGAAGAATTTTCTTACATTATTGATAATGAAGAAAATGGCAGACATCCAGTTTAAACCACATTTTCGGCTTGGAACAAATTCCTCTTCAAATATTACTGAGCTATTGAATATCATTTGGATTATTAATAGTTTCAGATAATACAAATGACTAATCGAATTATCCACGAAAGTCTGGTAATTAATAGTCAGCAAAAGTTCGGAACATACCTTTTTGGGAAAATATAGCAGCGAATCCCTTTAATCTCGATATAGAACCCATTATCTTGTATGTCGTATCAGATTAAACGAGATTGACCTGATTTTGAAACTTGTTTAATGGTAGAGCGAGGTTATTTCGTGGAATACAGATATATGTGTGGAAATGCGGAAATGCCAAAGTGGTGATAATTCAGCAATATGCTCAAATACACTAGCGACAGTCGGACTTTAGGAGCAAGAGCACCAAATTTCGGACGAAGGAGTGATTGCAAAGCTGAAGCGACTGAATTCAAGCAGATTGGTTCAAATAAACATTAAACTAAATGACTTGTCCTGTTCGCCTATTACGTAATCAATTAGACAAATGCAATTTCGTGTACGTTTATCACGAGACAAAATATCCCGAACAATTTTGCTACAACGGATTAATAGCTTTACAATTGGTTTGAGATTGTGCAACCTTTGTCTTGCATCGTCATGTGCTATATTGCGTTCGGTGAGACTTACAAAGCAAACTTTGTTGGCTCAAAATGACGTGCATTAAGCCTCCGGGGGGGTTTCCTTATAATCACCTGTTAACTCGATTCAAATAACTACTCAAGCTTTTTCCTCGGCAACTTCAAGAAATATATTGCGGCTCTCGTGCACGGGTTTTGCAATAAAAAGCGCCGCGCGTTTTAAACTGCAATTATGAGAGTTTGAAGGAAAACGAATGAGTATTTGAAGCCAGCTTCCAGATACAGACATGTGCTGCTAAAGGCAAATTCATTCGCAATCTGTACAACTGTTGAAGCATGCAAGTCAGCAGATGTGCTGCTAGTCCTTTCTATCACTTTTATGATTCAGCCAACCAAAACTTTAATCTATTATAATAATTTGTATTCATCTGATAAATCGTGGGTCCATTGGTCCCTTCTGTCTAGATTCTAAAACCATGTTTACCTTCGGGGATTACAGAAAAAGTGACAACTTTTCGTATACGCGAAATTTTAATTAAATTATTGCACAATTAAAGTCTGCAAATGCCATTGAAATTAATAAAAGCCGAAACATTTCAATGAAATAAACAATTTTTAATCTCTCGTGCTTTAATTGTGGAAAATTAAATTGTTGTATGACAGGATCGGCATTTTCATAACATTTGTAACAAAGCAAATAAAGATATACAAGTGTATGACAATTGTAGAAACTATCATTATTGTGTTTGCGTACACAGCTTTACGTGCATTCACGTTATGCGGGAAGAAGGAGAATTGGCTGTATGGCTTGCGCAATGAAATGTTCTACGCAGCTATGTCAAATCCTGCTAGCATTCTACTGCATTACACTATGGCTCATATAAGAAAATATATTGCGTATTAGGAAAATGGCGCTTGGAGTTTGTAACACGGCTCTCCCTGCGCAGTCAGGGACTATTGAATTTTGGCGATAAATTTGAATACGTGAAATGCACCGTAACTCTAACTTCAACTGCTAATACCATATATTCATAACTTAATATTAGTATTATTTATTAAAACTGAACAGTAATTTAACCTTAACTTCATATTCATTTTAGAAATTACGTTATCGTACATTAACAAGACTGATTTTTAATTTGTTTTCAACGTGTACAACTTTTTTCTGTTTCATTTTAACTTGAACTCTGCTCGAGTTGAAAATTACTCAAAGTTGTTGACATTCCAATTAAATTACCAGAACTCATAATTTAAATGATGTTTTATTGTAAATGAAAATGTTAGATCAAAAAAATTGTATTTGTTAATAAATGATAAAATTATTATGATAAGCATATTTCAACTGTTTGGATCCAAGCGGTTAACCATACCCTGCTGGTCTTGTGGTTTGTTCTGACACGAGTCACATACAGGTGATACGTGTTTAAGATAATTCCTATTTGAATTTTTAATTTATTGATAAGATTTTTTGTACCAAATTTTGTAACACATTGATAGAAAATAAAAAATTAAAATGTTCGTTGAAAAACCAGTTAAATACGTCATCATTCAACTCTTTTTTCCAAGAAAACAATAAGAATACTGCACTAAGAACACTTAATAATAGTGTGAATCCTACAAGTTGACGAGATTTCTGCATTAAAAAGTTAAAAGTCTAATTGACGCATTTTTGTTCAAATTGTTTTTGCTACGCCTATCTAAAGATTTTCATGTCTGTAATATTTATAAAGTGGTAAACTTTTTCTTGTTAATTTCGCCGATTATATAAAAGTTGACACTTTGAACGTTGGAATTATCAAAAGCATTCCCACCTTGGTGTTCAAGTTGGGTGTGCTTACTTTCCTACTGGCTGCCGTTATCAGGTAGACTAGAAACTATTTCCAAATTCCGCGCTATGAGGTCGATCCCTTAGCGTCAACTTATTGGTACGCTAATACAAGTTCTTGCAAGTTCGGAAACAGTTGGCAAACGTCTTTGTGCGCGAGTGGATCTCTCGCGCTTGGCTAGACAAATACAATGAAATGAGCGGACCTCTCGGTCTCGCCTATAATGGCGGCAAGTCAGCGGATTCCAGAGAGGCTTGCGACCTAATTGAAGATCCTTCTTCAATGCCATCGTTGGCACAATGCACCACGTGAAATAGCTCACGCGGCTCTTCTCTTACACAGCTGTTTCTTTTGGCCACGAGCTCGCTGCAATTGTCGTACATCTTTGTAAGAGACAAACTGCGCGTTCCGGAATCACAAGTTTCACACTAACTGCGTCTTGTGCTATTCACTTTAATCGCCCTCTTGTACTGTGCCAAAACTTTACGTGTCGTCAAGAACTGGTTATCTACGACCGATTTCTAATTTCAAATTATGGACACTGGTCTTCATATCTGATCAACAGTTCGCCAACTCACTTCTCGGCTTCAACACAACTTCTTTTTCTCTACTTCTGAAATAGAAACTTTTGTTTCAAATAATTATTTTCTTAGTCCATCTCTTTAAACAATTTTAGGGTGTTGCTTTGTAAAAAAACATCTTTTTGAAAAGATTCATAGAAATAAATAATTATCAACTTTGATTACTTTAGTAGTGAAAAATAACCTGGGCTCATAAATAATATTAACTAACAAAATAATACATGTTTTTTTTTCTTCTTCTTCTTCTCCTTCTCCTTCTCCTTCTCCTTCAATAAAAGCTTATAGTTGTAATACCTTGTGAAATAACGATTTTAACTCTTTCTTTCTTGTTTATTTTTCAATGTACTCTTTTTTATTAATGTCTGAAAACTTAATGCAGAAATTATGGCGTAAAGTTCAGTTTAAACAGAAATTACTTTGTGTAAACATTGTTTCGTGAATGTTTATTGAAGTTCAATTATTATTGTTTACAAACAATTTCCTGTGATGTAAAGTATGAAAGGATTTAATAAATTGTGAATTAATTTAAAATAATACGAACATATATATATGCGTGAATTATCTTAGAAATAGTTCTTGGATATTATTATTGGAAAATAAATTATATATATTTTGAAATAATATGTTTAAAACTTGAAAATGCTGAATATTGCATTACAATATCGACGTGTCTAACGAACAAAATGATATCTCACAAAGTAATTGAAAAAGGTTCTATGTCGAAATTGCCTTGAAAAACGTTTTATGTCAAAATTTTCTTGAAGACAATTTTTCAAAGGAATTTTGGCAGAGCCTTTTTCAATGACTTTTTAAAATATCATTTTCTTCGTTAGACACGTTGATATAATGTTTTGAATAATTTTACATGACATTTTTCATAAGAAAAGTATTAATTTGAATAAAATAATAATATTATGCAATTATTTACTTTGAATCCGTAGGAGCAGTCATTATTTGGACTGCAAACTCTCTCTCTCTCTCTCTCTCTCTCTCTCTCTCTTACAATGGCTTGTCATTTTATTTGTGTTTGTTTACAAAACATCAAATGCGGTTTTAATGTTAAAATAAATATAAATCATGTTAATCCTATTTCTCAAAATAAATCTTATGTAATTTTATTTATGTTGCAGGTAAATTCAACCACACGGCAATTATTTTGTTGGAAACATCCGTTTATACGTGAGAAAGAAGTGCGAAATAGCAATATTGAAAATAATGGTGTGACATTTTTGCATGTAACTATATCTTTTGTCATGAAAAGAAGTATCTTTTCACAAGAAAAGATACAAATCAAAAAATTCCCAATTATTTTATTTTCAAGGGTGTATAAGTTTGTTTTCATATTTAATAAACATAATCATCTTATATTTTATTATTTTTGTTAACAAAATGCAATGCATTCAAAGAAGCATATTGTCAAATTAACAATTTGGATTTTCAAATTGGAGATCTAGCAGATGTTCAACGTAAGAACCAATTATATTACTCAATTTCAAGTCGCCTTTTTCTCTGATTGGTTCTTACTTTTTGTTTAATACTTACTAGATATGCGGATTACATATTTAGCATGTAAATGTAACAATGCAAATATTTATTTTGATTATTTATTTCCCTGAGGGTGGCCTGGGAAAAGACTAATGTACTAAGTTTCTCGTTGGGTTTTGATTCATCGCTGAAATCGAAAGTTCAATCATTTTGCAACACGCTGATTGGTACTAAGGAACTCTCTAAATCTCATTCAGTGGAATTCAGCCAATTTTTACTGAGTTGTTGGATGGTTAACCAATGAACATGTTTATCTGACTAGCATTTACTGGCGATTCAGTGAAGATTAGTTGGATTCCATTAAGTGAGGTTTGAAGAGTATTTCTTCTTTTCTCTTTGTAAAACCGAGTGTATTTGCTTACGGATATTAGCAACGAAAAATAGTATTTGAAATTTGGAACAAAAATAAGCGCCTCTAAAGATTCATTGCTCTAAAGATTGCTTAGTAAGGAAAGAAACACATTTCCGAGAAACTTAATTTTCTTCTTATCTCAAGTTCAATGATCGATTTACCAGAATAAAATTCAACAACATGTGTATTCTATTATGTACTTCGAAAAATATAATCAAATTCACCTTTTTGGCTTTCAATGATACAAATTAGGTTTTCTGTGTAAATTTATTACATTATTTAGTGAATCAAAATACATAACATTCTATTAATTAAACAAGTTTTGAAAATCTAAATTGTTTATTTGGAATCCAAGTAATGATTAATAAGTTCAGTTTAAAGAATTTGTGTCATTTTACTGTTTAATGAGTTCCTCTTTGAGTTTGACAGAAAATCAGAGTAATCGGCATGTTTCTGCTTTGAAAATTAATGAATTTTACTTGTACCATATCGTAATATAACTAAAGTTCGAGTTTTGACATGTACATAGCGCACCTTTTGACTGGTTAAAGTTTAGAAATTTTGTGAAATTTACTTGAAGTTATATTTAAACTGGATGTAGTAGTTAGATTTTCAATTCAATTGATTACTTCAATCGTGGTGAATTTCAGATATTAAAGGATCATATCCAAGCATTATCAAGAAAACTTCCTGAAATTGTATTACTAATATACTTTTGTAATTTTCTCTTTTATCTTTGAAATGATTTTGTTTGTTTGTTTGTTTTTTTTTTTGGTTTACTAATATTTCACTTACTCGTAAAAATTTAATCTGTGATGTAAAATGTAACAAAGTATATGTGATTGAAATCAGTTAACTCCCGCGGTAAACAACAACGATCCAGTACTATTATCTACTTTTCGACAGACAAAAACGAACCAACTGGCAACAACGAAGTCAGTTTAAATGACAGATATTTGATAGGAAGTTGAATTCTAAATTTAAATGAACGGTGAAGGAAAAGTTGACAAGCGTTGATTAAGATGCTGCCAGTGT
>JABFPM010003338.1:0-14565 GCA_022817325.1 Idris sp. 1 HC-2018 | reverse complement strand
CTTTTGTCTGAAATTATTATTAGTTTTAACTTTGTCTGATAATTGGACTATCAGTTAAGAAATTATTCAAATGCAAAGCTGATTTATACAATAAAATGTAGATCTACTCCTAAATTGTTAAGAATGAGGAAATTGGAAAATTGTTGACAGGGAAAGATAAAGTGACATGCCTAATGAAATATTAAAAAATAGGTGAATATTGATGAATTTTCATCCTTAATTTTTTATTTCAGCATCATTTAAGTTAGGTAAAGCACAGAAATAAATTAAAATTAACAATAAATGTTAATTAAGTATTATTTATGTCTCAAATACAAAAATCTGTCTTTTTCAGATAATTCGCATTGTTCATAACTTCACTGCTTCAATTCGTTAAATTAGATCCGTTTTTTGTTGTTTTCGAATAGGAATATAATTATAAGAACTATAATTAAAATATAAGTTTCATAAAATCTTGACACCAATATATATTTACATAGTATTTATATAAATAGTACTTTAACCATATCACTTTACCCTTCCATTAATCATGTCATTTTACCCCATTCTGATAATACTATCAACATTGATAGTAATTATGTATATCGTCAATAGATTATTTATGATTATTATTATTGATTTCTCATTGTCCCATGATAGTTGCATAAACTCAAAACCATTTCTAAACAAAGAAATAAGATTCACTTTAATAATAGAAAATTTATTTGGAACTACTCTTATAAAACGGTAAAAACACTAACATTAAATTTAATTTTTTAAACAAATATAATGAAATACTTTGATTAATTATTTTTTTTATAAATTACTGGTTTTCTTTATAAACAACAATTTCAAAATTAAATTCGACTGACAATAACTCTATAAGTAATCAAAATCCTTACCAAGTCACTTTACCCTACCATGTCACTTTGGACGACTCTCTCCTGCTATAATTTTGTCTTTAAATTAAAGCATATTAAAATAAATATTTTATTTTACTAAGTTGATTAATTTTTAAAGTCACTGATGGAAAACTTGATAATAAGTTTATCAACGAAGTGAAGTCCAGCATATTTTGTAACTTTGCTGTAAAAAGCTCGAACTTTGATCGCGTTTCAATGATATGAGGTCACTGCACGTCTTTTATGTACTTGTCGCAAAGTGCGAGTTTAACTGAGTGCACCCACTTTGAGGAAAACTTGCTTCAGAAAGTGGCTGAAACGTAACCCGATGTGTACCGCACCTGGACCATTCTAAATGCATTCTGTAAACAACATATTTTCTGACTCACTAGCGCAAACATAACGCGACGGACATGTTTTGAATACAAAATGACAAGAAGCTGAATGCATCGAATTACCGATTTACATACATCTTTGTGTGAACACACGTGTCTTTGTTTAGAAGACATAGCTCCTCGAATGAATAAGCTCACTGAATGGAATAACGTTTTTCAGAATTATTTATTTTTTCCACGAAATGATTTTTATTTAACAAATTTCAGTAGATGGCAAAAAAATTAAATGTAACATTTTGATATCCAAACAAAGGAAAATTGTAATTTCAAGAAGTTAAAAATCCATTTCAATATTTCAATGTAAAAAAAAATATGCAACTTTTATAAAAATCTCTTTTGTCACTTATAAAATCTCTATGGATTTACAGAAAAACTTGAGCTAAGATGGAAATTATTTTAATATTTTGCTACAATTTTTGGCCGTACAATTTTTGAAATTAAAGAAAATCTAATAACATAAAACAATTATTACAAGTTTTTGAACTTTAACATTCAGAGTGAAAAAATTTTTTAAGAACGTTTTTATTTTGTTAATTCAATAGAATTAAAATTTTATTTAAGAACGATTCTAATAGAAATCACTCAATCTAAATTCGAAAATACTCAAAATTCTTTTATAATAAAAATTGGGCTACTATATTATTTGAAAATATTTATCTACAGTGTCAACTTTTTTCGGAAATCATAAAATATTTCTAAATATAATCAAAATTAACATCGATAATTAACCGGAAAAACGTGTTTTACATTACAAAAACAAGTGGCTTATTTGAAGCCACTTTTATCATTTAAGCCAGTAAACATGTCTCAAAACAACCATTTTGAGTCACTTTTAATGCCTTAAATAGTAAAAATGACTTAAAAGAAGGCACTTGTTTTTGTAGTGTAGTCGCAAAAAATAATCTAATTTTGATAATAATACTTTTTGATTTCAGGAACAAGTTAATATATTTTTGGTCTTATATCGATGTTTGTTAATACGGTGAGCTGAAAACACTCTGTGCAAATTTATAAAATCTAATCTTTTTCACTGAATGAAATGATATGAATTCACTTCTGACTAATATTTCAGAGTATCACTACTCTCTGAGTTCGATGCAGTAAGCTTTTATTTTTTTAAATAATTGCATAGTAAGTGAATATTCATTGAAGATCAGAAAACTTCGCTTATCTTACAAGTGGATGACTTATAATTTCAAATGTGTAAATATTCACTTATTGCAAGTGGATTTTCATTTATATTAATTTACATAATGCTGACTCGATTAATTTAATTTTAAATTATTACATTCAAAGATTATTTTAATAAATTTGAGCTAATATTCGGCTAACAAATTGTCAAAATGATGACAAATATTTATGCAAAAGTACGCAAAATATTTTATTTGCTGGTGTTATGTCGAGTTGTATTTGAATCCGCAGTTTATGTCACTTCTATGTGCGTCCACGTTAACATGCGTTAGACAGCATCTTCTGACGAAAGAGGAAAGCGCATTCTTATTTATTTGTATGGAACATGAGAGCACGAACGTAGGACGCGTCGAACGGAATTCACAATGAGTGCCAAACCATCCCGCGAGATGCAACCGAGTTGCTTGGAAACGCGTTTGCACCGCAGTCGCCGGCCCCTTCGATTTCTCTGTTCGTTTGTTTGCGCGCACGGCTCTCGCAATTCATGACACGCGACATCAAAAAAGCTCTGACGCGTGTTAAATGAAAAATTCAGCTAATTTGTTGGCCCGCTTCTGCACAACCATCTCATCAATATTTTAGATTAATGGACTTATTTCTTGTTCGACTGACATTAAAAATTGAATACTGTGATCCATTTTTAACGACACCGTGATAAAATCCGAGGCTCAACTTACAATCCACATAAAAGTCGAATGCCTGCAATTTTTGAACAGAAAACCCTTAGCGTGTTAATTATACTGTGAGCTTTACAAAATTAAACTGTTTTAATTATTGAAATAAAATAATTTAGCAAATACTTATGCAAATAAGCAAACTTTAATTGAAAGAAAAATAAATTAAACTTAATGCTTGTTTTTCAATTTTCTTTTCGCAATATTATTTTAATTATAGTCTCTTTGACTAATTTTACGTGAGATTAAAATAATGTAAAAATACTTTTTGTTGAAAATTTTTATGAAATAACGTAAAATAATAAATCATAATACACTTCGTGAAATCCTTACATCGTAATATTTTATATAGTAAACAATCATTTTTTAAAATTTTATACAACATAAATCATCAAGAAAACCAATCTTCTAACATCTAAAAGCCCTTTCCTTTTCTCGCTAATTTTCTTTTCCTTATCATTAATTGAACCCTGCCTTTGTTCCACCTAATTTTCTTCCTCCCTTCAAATTAGATATAATTTAACTTCAGATATGCCAAAAATACACAAAATAAATTTGTTCATTTCGATATTAACATTACATAATGAAATGTATTTTTATAAGCTGCAGTTGAGCAAGTATAAAGATTTTTATTTCGCTTTCCAAAACTTTTCGGTTGTTTGGTTGAGAAACGAAATAAACAAGCCACAAATAAATGTAGAAAGAATTCTACTTTCACTGCTCCACAACTGTCTCACAAGTAATTCCACCACAAAAGTCTCTTTGAGGAAAAAGGCGCGGCGTATTTTCATTTGCGAATGCTTAAAGACAAAATGGAGCAATGATTTAATGACGCAATAACCTCAATATTTAAAATGGGCTCATTATCGAGCAGAATAATCGCAATTACTCAATTTTTTTTTCTTTTTTTGGAAAAATGAGTTTGGTCTTGTTTTGGGACATGAGTCTAACCTGAGGCGACATTTAGATGGATTGTGATAACAGCATCTCAAATATCTAGTCGGAAATTATGCTCAACAGAAATGTTCCACATTTTATTAATTGATTGAGCAATCTGAAATAAATTTCAATATCAAATTCAAAGAAAAGGTGAAACTCTTTAACAAAAGGTTGAAATGTCTGAAAAGTTCAGTTTTAACATCACTAATTTCCTCCTGTCTGACAGAACCTGATATTAATCACTTAATCAGTTTGTAGGGCTCCTTCGTTAGATATATAGAAGTGACGTAAATCGGAAACCGCAAGTCGTATCGTACAAGATGTCAATATCACAAACTAATGGATTTTTTCGTTTCCTTCGTGTCGACTGGAAAATTGCCCGAAAATAAATTTATTTATCTCCATCAGGGCACATTATTTTCATCTTCTGCACGTATGAATCTTTAAACGTTTTTAGTAATTTTAACAAAAAAACATTTAAACCTTCTCATTAAATAAAAAATCATTTAACTTCGGTGTTTTTAAAATGAATTTTTCATTGAAATAAAACGATATATCCAGAAAATCAATCATCACTTATATTTAATCAACATACTTTTGAATTTGAAATGTATTTTTGTGACAAACATCAACTAATGATCGACCTTCTTTTCCAAAACTTTTTTATGTGGCCTTTTTCCTCTTTGGCCTGTCTACTTTTTAATCATCAAAAAGAGCCTATACCGACCTGTTTTACTATTCACGTGTGCATTATAAATGACGTCATCAACTAATAGTTCGCAGAACATCCCTATTCAGTCCATCGATGTATTATGTGAAAAATAAAAAAACAGAAAAAAATGAAAAAATAATCACATAAAGAATAAAAAAGAATGAGAAAATGAACTAGATTTTTTAGCACAAAATATCGGATGAAAGGAGGATTCGAGTGACCCGAATATGTCTCGCACAGGGACACAATTTCCCAGCGTCTTTTATCGATATCACTCTTCATGAATTCTTGTACCCTATAAACGACGCTGTACACCTAAATAGGCTCACCGATTTCTTGTTCAATTAAACTTGATAGGCTTAGATGAATGAGTGATATTTGATTGTCTTACAAAAATTAATAAAGAAAAGCAGTTTAATAATGAAAAAATAATCTGCATAAATCCGTAAACAAAAACTTGACGAAATATATTTCTCTATTACATGTCAATTTTTTAATGTTTAACAGAGGTTTATTATATCTCAAATAAATGCCAAAGTCAAGGCATAAATAATTGTTGATATTACAAAAGCAGAAAGTAAAACTAGACTGTCCAAGCAAGAATATAGATTCAAAAATCACACCGTATTCATCACGTGAATGTTACATAATGACTTCATTAATTTATTGTACGTCACGTGAAATGTGATAGCATTTTGGCAATGATAATTTTGCATTTGCAAAATGTATATTGCCCAACCAAATGTAATTTCAGTTGCATTTCGATTTTCGATGGACATTCTAAATCAGTTATAGGACTCCATCTAAATGCTATTTCGTACTTAATATCAGTTCACAACAATAAAATCTAATTATTGTTCGAAAAATAACTGGAAATATTTTTAAACACATATCTTAATAATGAATATTTAAATTTGAAAACTCCACGCAATATATAAGACCTTCAATCCAAGCTACACCTGTGATGATATAGACAATTTCTTATTAACAGTGTAGACAATAAATCATTTATTTTTGTTTACTTTTAAGCCACTTTTATTTATACCCCCTAAAAAGAAACACTTGAATAGCGTCACATGAATGTTTCTGAAGGACAGCTATAAATGATTGGATAGCTCATTTTCTTCACTCCTCGTTTTATCAGCAAAATGAGTTAACGACGTTGCCATTTCATTGGACTACCGTACCATATCGACTACTTGAATGAACGAACTAGTAATACGATAAAATAACTGCCGACTAAGCAGATTCATCAGTGAAAGAAATAAGACAAGAAAAAAAATATCGAGTCGAGAGGTTCTTCCGAATGCCGTGGCTTTGAATTCCACACATTTAATTCTACATTTAATGTGGAAATGCATTATAAAATCATTTAAAACATTTTATTTCTTGCTACAACTGAATCGCTTAGTACGATCTCAATACAATTTTTTAATGATCAAGTTATTTTTACATTATTTATGCTTAGTTAAGTGGAATAAATCGGTTACTATTTTTTAAGGTTTTTTTTTATTATTATTATTATTTTAAATAAAATATTTTATGTTCGAAAGAAAAGATTTTTGTTTCAACACACAGAGATGATTTTGACAAAAGTGATTTTAACTTTAATTAAAAGTTGAAATTTAACGATCTGAGTTACCCCACTTAAACTACTTTGCCCCAATTAAATGAAACGGTTTGCATAAAGTGTATGGAATAAAAGTTTACTCAAAATTTTGCTAGCTCAGTTTCAATCTGAGATTGAAATGATAAAATTAACATTATAAATCTTATTTTTGAACTTTAATCAAATTAATATTCATGGTCACAGGTGTTATTTTTATTTAAATTTATGCTCAAAACATGTAAAATAGTTAAATAAATAAAACTGAAAAATAAATTATTTTCTTTCCACTATTTTTACTGTAATTTTTTATGTTTGAAATAAACTTAATGTTCAAACGCATAAAAATTTAATAACAGTTGATTTTTTTGTACTCAGCTTGTGTTGCTTGCTTTTATTTTAAGCAATGTTTTTCTTAATGTGAATGAAAAGAAAAAACTTGCAATGCAAAAGAAATATAAAATTTCATGTCTAAAACTGTAAAATATGCTTTGAAAAATCATTAATATAAGATGAGTTTGATAACTTTTAATAACCTCATTATTAACCCTTACAATTCACATTTCTGCTTTAGATAATAAATTCTATTTCTATAAGTATATTTGGAAAGTATTCAAGAAAATGATGTGAAAATTACATAAGAAAATTTTTTAGTTTCTGAAAATTATTTCACAATATATTGTATTTTTCTAAAGAAAGATATTTACAAATATTATACTGAATTTTTAAGCGTAAGCCAAAATACAAAAATCTACTATTCAATTATTTTAATCTCATAAAAAAACATTATGTTTTTAAATAAAGTTATTTCTGAAATTTAAATCATAATATTTTAAGCTGTAAAATTTGATTGTTCTGTAGTGTTTGTTTTCTTCCAAAATTACATTTTAACTCGACATGCAGTTATATTCAAATTTCTGTCAACAAAAGCAGATAAAATTTCACAAAATCTAGTGTGATTTGATTACGGTGGGTTGACGTTTGTTATCCCGAACTTGGTACATATTTTCCGTGCACTGATAATTTTTTTTAATTGAAAAGAAAATCAAAAACTATATCAAAAAATATGTATGTCGGACGCTATTGAAAATAAAAGTACATCCGGTATCTAGTACAGGAAATACAATACATAGTCAGAAAGGAGCTTGAGAACAAAAGAGTACCAAGGCTGAGTTAACGCGAAATCATGCGAAAACATGCGAAATCAATACGCCCGATGCAAACGACCACTTTGGATGCACACAAAAAATCGACAAAATGAAAAAAGTAACGTTTCAGAGTATAAGTAATAAATATATCAATAAAAATCGCAAAGGAATCAATTTAGCACGCTTACAGTATTTTTTTTCTTTACGTCAAAATTTTTTTTTTTTTTGTAAAAAGAACTGTCCCAGGCAAAACGAAGCATATATGTTTTATTTATGGCTAGTGGCCATATATGTGGGCATAAATGTGTAATAGAAAAAAAAATTTTAGCATATTATTTTACGTAGTTGCGTATATTCTAGTTGTTGTACATAATTGATACATAAGTAATAACATTAATAATTACGGATTTATAATTTTGTCTCAACGGTGTTCGGTTTTTTACCTAAAAATTGATCAACCGTATGCAATACAGAGATAATTTGTTTAATTTCAATTAAAAGAAATTGATTCGATTCTAAAATCGGTATCAAATGATTGATTTTATAATCAATTTCTTTTTGGACGAAAAAAATGCTGTATATCGTAGACTTTAATTAAACATAATCGTTTTCCATTTTCTGTTTCTAAGAAACAAACAATTTTATCATATCCAGTTTGATTTTCTAAGTTTGCAAATTCACTTCTTGAATTGCAATATTTCATATTCACATCATACAAGCAGCTGGTATAAGATTTCTTAACTAACGACACTTTGCCAAATACTTTTGAATTTACTAGATTTTGACTTATCAAATATTGGTCAGCACCAAATTCGGTTGAAATATTTATTGGACAATTAAGTGTTACAATTTCTTGAGTATTGTCGTTTGCGTTTTTTTCTATCCTACATTCTAAAGAGCTAATAGAATAAATTATTATCAAATTATTAGTCAGCTGTGTGCTCAAGTTGTGTGTGCCATGAATAATTTTTGAAAAAAAAAACATTTTTGTCTTCAAATATAAACGCTGATGATGCCCACAGTGAACCCTACTGTCGAACTACAAGAGGTAAGTGGAGCAACATATGCACGTTGTAAGTATAATTTGATTCTTCGTACAATGATTTAATTTGCTTTACAAACAAATTCAGCATTTTATCAGCTTATTCCAAATCTGATTCAGTAATTTTTTGTTGCAGGAGAACATCCAGTGCTGAATTAACTTTTCATCAAGGATTTTACTTGAAAACGGCAAAGAGTAAAATAATAGCCAATGTAAACATTCGCTTGCTTTTAAAAATTTTGAAATGTCATCGATATGACTGGTAATGAAATCAGGTGGATTGACTGATCTGAAAACTTCATTGACGTACTGATTAAATTCATCGCTAATCCACTCTTGCAAAAATTGTCGCACGACGCTGAGCAAGACCGAATGCATGTTTTCCGGCGTTACGCAGGTACTTAGATCTATCAGTGGAATGTGTCTAACAACGCTTAGCCCTTTAATTCCTTTCACGGTTTTGAGTTCACGTACTTTACCGTTATTCGGCCTCACAGTTAACTCAGAATTAAGCTTTTCGGCAGCTTCAGCATTTTTTATAATCGATTCATTCGTTCTTAACGGAGCTGGTGTCTGTATACAAAAAATATCTTCTTTTGACTAACATTTTATTTTTATTCAAAACAGTGCATTCATCCGCAACTTGTTCGCACAAATTGCAAGAATTAATACCGTTGTGGTGCTGCATATTTAAAATATCAGCTCTAACCGGTGTATCTGCGACAATCAATGGTGCAGCGACAAGCGATTTATACTCTATCTGAGATTTTCGATGAATCCACGAAACACCACCTTTGTTATGAATATATCTTAAACTATCAACAAATTTTCTAAAACGAATTCATTTTAAGTTTTACATTGTCACACCAAACACCGATTACAAGCAAAAAATGTGATCGCAAAGTGTGAAGAATTTCCGCGATTGTAAATGGAATTGGATAAAGGTCAATACGCGAGCTATTAGTAATGCAGACGCCATCCGTACCCAACATTAGAACAATATCATATTTTCCAAGCAACATGTTTTTAACTCGACGATATTCTAAACCATGACATATCTCCATACATACCATTTTCGGTAATCAAATATTTCTTTTGTTGATTGTCCAAAATGTCCGCAAGATTTCTTTTTTCAAACATATACTTTATCAATTCTTCTAAAGGAAACTCAAAACAAAATTCCAGTATTAGATGAATTACAACTCATGCACAAATCATCACCGTTTGTTTTTGAGCTTGCACAATCTGAACAGTAAAAGGATTTCACTTCTTTAATATCAATAGCTAAATCTTGGATATATTTCAGCGCTGAGTATCTACATTTTGCATTAAGTTTGGTTGAGGCAAATGACTCGAAAGGTAATTAAAAATATCGCTCAAAGTAGCGTGGTCCACTTATTTTTCATGTTTAATTTAAACAACTCAAGAACAGCTTGCTTGACAGGAATACCCGAGTTTTCAAATAATTCATTGTGTGTGAAACTGACTCAAAGTCATCGTTTGATCCATTGATTTCTGTAGATCAAATTGCGAACTAGGCGAGAAATTCCTTGTTAACGAAAAAATTTCAGAAGCATCACTTATTATTACACTGACATCACTTGTATCAAATACTTTGTCAACCTGTAATGAAAAATAAATATAAATATATAACCACTTGAAATAATTTTGCCAGGTAAAATTGGTTTAAAATAATATTTAAATGTACCTCGTTTTTTTTTGTTTTTTTTTGTGTTGGTGTAATGAAACCAATTCGTGGTAGACTCATACATATATCTGATGTAACATCTGACTTAAAATCGATGCTTCTGGAAGTTGATGAAGCTTTTGAAATATCTAAAAAGCGATAATTTGAATTAGGATAAAATCGCCAGTTAATGACTACGCATAAAACTTCTGAACTTCATTGGTTTAAAATTGGTACAAAAATTATTTTAACGAAAGATGACAATTTAAATCAGTAAAGATTAAATAACAAATAAAAGGTTTCGAGCTATGCAATATACCTGTATAAAAATTATTTCACTAACTGTCAAAATTTTCAGGAGAACTTTCGTTTATTTTTCGCCCAGAGTTTTCTGGCGATAATGCAAAATCAGATGTATTAGATCTCGATAAAGAAACATCTGAAAATTGTACAAATTTATTAGCAATAAATGTCATTTTTAAATTTTATTCCATTTCTGATTGAAAATGAATCAAACAAATAACTACCAGAATTATTATTAATTTTTTTCAAAATGCTGTCATTTGAATCTTCAGAGTGCGCTCTTTTTTGGCCACGATTAACGACAGTTCATACAGTTCAGAAGAACTGAAATTCATGTCAGGGGTCGCATTGAGACTTCCTGTGATACGACTAGAATCATCGTCAACGACAAAGTTTTCTTCCAAATGATTTATCGAACTCCTAAAAATGTTTTCGGTAAAGTATTATTAACAATTGAAAAATAATTAAAAAATTTTAGGTTACATAGCTGACATAAATTCAGACTCAATTTTAAATTTGAAAAGTGATAACAGCACATTCAATATGCCAAACGTATTTTATGTTTGGTTAATTTCTTAATAAACCATTAATAATATTAGTGCGAAAAAATTCAATGCTTCAAATGAAAAATTCAATTAAATTTTTCACTAAATTTAAATATTTTACTATAGTAACAATTTTACCGACAAAAATTAGACAATTTATTATTTTTGATCAACTGAATACATATAAACAAAGATAAAGTACTCATAACATAACAAAGCATTGTCGGCTCGGCGCCACAGAAAATTGTTGCTGATCTCATCAGAGTTGTTGAATGAACAGGACGTTTTTCAAGAAAATAATCGATAAACTGTTGGTTTTTTCAAAACATAATTTTGATAAGTAAAAATATAAGCATTTTTCAAAATTTATTTTGGAAACCATTAAGTGAGGTTATGTAAGCGAAGTGATATAAACTAACTTTTTATTTTCTATTCATCAAATATAACTCATGTTTCCAATCAACAGATCAATATGACATCGAAAAAGAAGAAGGCTACTTCAAATTCTAATCTACCACCGAAGCGAAATAAGGTATTGGGTTAAAAGAAAATTCAAAACAATTTTGTTAATGACGCTTTTGTTGTCACTTTTTTGTACCATGATGCATTAAATGAATTATTTTTTTTTAGGTTACAAGTGCCACAAAATCGAAAACGCCCGTTATTCTCAAAAGTGATGTTTCTTTACTGGTTCCGAAGAAATACCTAATGCAGAGAAAAAAAACTAGAACGTTGGAACTCCGAGCAAAAACTGTTGCCGAGAAAAAAGATAAAACCGTGGAAGGCAAAACAAATGGAAGATACACATAACAAGAATGGACACGAAAATGTTCTGGTCTTATAAATTTCGATTTATTTAATTATTCAATTAGTTTATTCACTTGAGCATTTTGCAAAATTTTTAAATTTAAAGATATCGTTGTGGTTAAATGAGAATCAACAAACATGCATTTCCATAATTATTTTCAATAATCAACAATAAAAACAATCATAACAAACATTTCATTTAATTTGCTAAATTTACATTTAAATGTAAATTAAATTATTTCAATTTAAAAAAATACTCAACAAAATACAAATAATGAATTTTAAATGATAATAATAATGACAAAAATATTAAATAAAAATTATTTTTCAGATTTCCGCCGTTGATTTGTCGAATGACGATTCCACCGGAGCTCTCGATTCTGACGATGAGACTTTATATCAGATAGTAATTAAATGAAGATTCATTGCATTTCATACGAGTGTTTTATTTATAATTAACAACCTTTTTATATTTTAGTTGAAATTAAAAAGACAACAAAAACAGCTCAACAAAACAAAGTCAAAGCCTGGGAACATTGAGTCTGCTGGAACATGTGGTCAAATCGTTCAGAACATTGAAAATGAAAACTCTGAAGCGTCAGTTGAGGCCCCTGGACAAAAAATACTCCCATTGACAAAAAATGACAAAGGTCAAAGTACTATTCTTATTTGAAACTTAAAGAGTCAGTCACAAAATAAATGAAACAAAATCATTTTTTTACGCTAAAAAAGTTATAAAAATAATAAAATATTAAATATATTACAATTAGAGTAACAATATTATTAAAAGTGAGAAGTAATTTTGTCATACTTACAATCAATTTTGTTGCCGTTTTGTTAATAAAAGAATTTCTTTTTCAGGTCATTGAAATTCCAACAGAAGAAACGACAGGTGACAATTCTACTCAAGAAAACAAAAAAAGAAAGAGATTTAAAAGGAAAAGTATCGATGAATATATCAGAACAGAACCATTTACTGGCTGGATGTTTTTGGGAAAGAAAAATGACGAAAATGTAAGTTTACAGCAAATTTTATTGATACAAATTAAAATTTAATTCTTCTTTTCAATATAATCTCACTTCATTCACAATTAAAGAAAGTTGATGATCCTGGATAATATATTATTTGTTTTGGTTCAATTTTTTTCATTTAATAATCAAAGATAATAATTAGACATGTTAATAATTGTTTACGCCTCAATTCTTAGCATGTTGAAGAACTTATCGAGGGGTCTGATGTTTATATTTCAAAAATCGATTTTGCAGAAGTTAAGAGAAAAACAAACCCAACCACATTCGTTGCAAGATCACTGATTGTAAAGGTGTTCACTAAAAAAGCTTTGGCATCCTGTTCCCTATTTGGCAAGCTGTCTTACTGTAAATGCACAGAGCAGTCGATCATAATATACTCATATCTCACGTTCAAGTTTTTAAGTTACATAATTTTAGTTGTATTTTATACTAATTTACAAAATTTCTTTATAGAATACGCCAAAGCCCACGAAAGGGTTAAAGGATACGATGTTAAATTAACAAGGATATTAACCAGACGATGTCATCGAAGCTCGTCAAAAATCGTATACCAAATATCAAAATTATAATTTTTCTTTATCGGTAAAGCTACGTGTTTGTTTAATTAATTGATCCACTTTTGTAGGTAAAAAAGAATATATGAAACCGTTAAAACCAACATATATTTTTTATAAATGTCTACATTTATGTGGCATATATGTCGCATAAATGCATGCATTTATGATACATATAACAATTTTTGCCTATGATATTTTAAAAGTTATATTCTATAACTGAATTGTAACTTTTAGTAAAATATTATTATAAATTGTAACAAATTAATTAAGATAAAAGTATTAAACTATAATAATTCCCATGTATGTTCTCTTTTGAAAAGAAAATCTTATGATGAAAATTTTTTGTTTCTTTTCTATTGTCTTTGTCTTGCAGGATTAATTTAACAGTAAAATAAATCATCGGTCTATCTGCGCAGGTAGTGCAAAAACATTTATCTTCTTACTTCGCGCTACGACGAGCTCGTAATTCCTTTTTCTGTAATGATCTTCAAATTTTGACTGTTCATCTTGGCACTTTAGCAGCAAATTTTTCTTTGTAGTTATTTAGCTGAAATACGTATAGAAGAACGAATTTGATACCAGGTCAAGTGGTTTTTATTAGATTAATGTCTACATTTAAAAAGAACTTATTCTCTTTGATTATCCAACAACTTTAAGGTCTTAATAATTGCTGCTTAATATTCTTTTAGCAGAACAAAATTTTGCTTTAGTCAAAAAGAACTTGAAGAAATTAAATTATTTTTAATTTAACTTGTAAACACATCTGAGAAAGAATTTTTTCATCTACACAAGCTTCAATATAAGTTAAGAATCTTTCCAAATTCCCAAAACTAAAAGAAAACAATTTTTTTTATGGATGATTCTACAAATATCTACCAATTTCGAACAAAAAAATTTTTTAAATTAAAAATTATTTTTATTTGGTTTTTTTAGTTGATGCTTGAGATGGGATACTAAAGTAATATTTTGCCAAAATATGCAAGCGTCTTAGTCGCGTCGCGTACACACGATTTATTCGCGCGATAGACAATGTGTGTTCTGACGCG